>JAGWCC010000829.1:0-132208 GCA_022651775.1 Drusus annulatus
ATTTCATCAATGCTAAAACCGTTGTAGGCGGTGTCTCTGCTCTGCACGTGGCAGCCTCCAAGGGGTTCATTGACATTGTAAAATGTTTGCTAGAGCGCGGCGCCATTCACAGCAGCCCGGATGCGACCAACGGACACACGGCGCTCCAAAGTTCAGACAGTCGGGCCGTAACCTCTGTACTGGAGCTGGCCCAGCAGATGTTTGAATGCGCAGAGAGAGGGGAGATACCGCAGATATCGGCGGAGAAACGAGAATACTTGCCGGCCGTCCTGGGCTCGAGAGATATGCAATGCAGGACGCCTGCTCAAGTGGCTCGATTCCACCGCCACCACAGTGTGGTCGCCTTCCTCGAGGGGGGCGCACAACAAACTAAAATAACTCACGGCCAATGATAGTGTTCTGCTGTTTGACTTTTGGGGTTTAAAACCGTGTAGGGCTACTTCCCTCTTGCGCCGACGTTGTGGTGGCGAATATTACATGTGGCGCATGAATCTGTTTTATTTTCCGTTCGTTTTTTCAATGCATTTTGTTTGAATATTTTTAATATTGTTTTGTAAATTTTAGTTGTGTTTTGAAAGTTGTTGATCAATGTATTTTCTATTTTATAATTTCAATACTAGTATATTTTGTTTTAAACCAATTTATTATTATACATATACATGTATCAACTAGTTTCGGTTGGAGCTAACCTTCTTCAGGACAATAAAATATAAACTGTATAAGGAAAATTCAATGTTTTTCTTTAGTTCTTTAAACATTTTTAAAAAATTATCCCCTAGAACCAGGAAGAGGTAATTTTTGTAATAATAATAATAATGAGTAATGATTAATTTTATTCCTTTCAAACTGTTTTGAATAATATTTTTTGTATTTCTTCTAACTTTGGAATATTGTGAATAATAACTTGGGAAAGTGAATCTTTTTCATTACTTGAGTTGATTTTAGTGGCTTATAATAATTATGTTCATCAACATGCTCGTAGATCCAGAGATAATAAGATGTAAAAATAAATATTGTTTGTGAAATTCGTGGATGTTTTGCCTTTGACAGAATAAAATAAATCACAAATTATAAAAAGCTTTTAAAAACTAGTGAAAATGTTAAAGGAGCTAAATAGACTTACATTAAATAGATATTTGTACATAAAATAATAAACATATCACCAAAATTATATACAACAAAAACATAAGGAAATGAAAAAAAAAACAGATTATCAAAAAAAAACAAAGCCTATACATAAAAAAGTTTAAACCATAAAGGAATGGAATATTACAATGTAATGTCAAAAAGCATAAAAGTGAAACCCATCAGTAAATGCAAAAGCGATGGCAAGCAAAGAAAACAAATTAGAATGTTATACTGTCGCTGGAAAGGCGAAAGGGCTTAAGCGACACTTTGGTCAAAAATGAGTTAGATATGCAGTTTTAATCAGTTTTATTTTCTGCATCAAATGCTCTGACTCTCGTTTGATTCTGAAGACTTTTGTGGCCCTTCAGCCATCTAAAATATATTTACCATTTGACAGAAGGCTCGACTCAAGCGACACAAGTTAAGGACCTTTTTGGCGCTTCAGGTAACTCAATGAGAGCATCGAGTTAACTTTTTTTGGTTAAAATCCAACCAGGTACTGAAAACTTTAAGTGCACTGGTTTAAACTTGGCGTTTTTAGCCCTTTTGCCTTTCCGGCGATGATATTATGAATGTTTTAAAATTAGTATTCCTAAATATAATAAAATGAATAAATAGTCGAAGCATGGAGATGATTATGGCTGTAATAATGTCCCAGTGCGCGCTTCACGCATTCCCGTGTCCTATTCAACGTGAAGCACTGTAACACAAATTGTCATTGCCAGATAAGATTTTGTAATATAATACATACAATAAGGATGTGGACATCTTCAACTGTTAACTAAATAAATATAGGACCTGTATAAAGGATTTTTTTTTCTGTCAAAACTTATAATATGTGTTTTTTTATTGTAATTTCTGTAATTTTTTAGGTTTAAGGATCAATTCTTAATATTTAATGTTCAATGTTTTTGTTCTATATTAAAAAAGTGAAAATAAGAACTGGGTACTTTTATAATTCATGTATTTCCTCTTAACTGTTACACAGGTATTGTATTGTCAAAAGTTGATGCTTTTAGTAGGAAATTCGAAAAGAGAAGGGGGCGCAGAAAAGGGTAGACAGGCCTGCTACCCCCTGCTGCCAAGTTCAATGTAGCCACCTGCAAAATATCTTCCGCTACCATCTAATACTTTAATAGACACAAGTGCGCCCCGATGTTGAATTCGGTAGCCACTTCCGATCTGGAGCCCCAAAATACCTGAAAAAAAAACACTCGACTCTGTGCAGACACAACGACTTCCGTAGTCGAGGGGTAAGACGCTCAACTTCCAATCCAGAGGTCGCGGGTTCGAACCCGGCGTGCGCCAACAACTTTTATTTAATTAATATGTGTCATAACACATAAAACAATATAAAGTATATTTGTGGTAGATACTCCAAGTATTGCCCTGGTGAAAGACCATCATTCAGAATTGAAACGTTGCTTGAAATGGTTTTAGCCATGTTTGGTGACCAGATCTGAGTAGCCAGGAACTTTACAACCTTTCTCTTCCCCATCTCCTTCCCCTCACCACTACCTTCAGTCTCACAACTTACCCCGATTGGGATCCCATAGTTCCACTGACTCCAGATGGTTGGGAGCAGTTGGGACTCTTGTGCGGTATTCACTATATACTCGTATATGGTATCAAGAGAGTTTTACAGTCAGTATCTGTTGCATCATCTAACATTGTATAATAATAATAATAATCTTTATTTAATTATAGTTTACAGTAATGACGATAAAAAAGGATAAACATAATATAAGGTTGTGTAAAGGTGTATGTACAATGATGAATATATTTGAACTAGAGATCGAAACATTGGAAACATAATATATATAATAAACACAGTGATCAAAAAGAAGTATAGACTAGTCTGCGTATTCGCCTTAGAGTAGATTATTATCATTATTCGTATTTGCTTAAATACATATTTATATTTTATTTATATTTTTTTATATTTATATTTATTTATTTATAATAGGTTTTAACCGATGTTCTCACTTACGTGACAAACACTCAGTTAGTGTACAATTGCAAAAACAAAATAACATATATAAGACATATAAATAATGAATTAAAACTAAGAATTACGACTGTTGACTTGCATCTAAGACTTAAGAACTAGGAATCTATAACTAACATTACATTTATAAAATACCCATATGTGTTTATTATTGCTCATGCTATCAATAATAAAGTTTAAATACATATAAACTTAGTTTTCGTATATTTGTATACAGTTATTACTTGTTTTCTCGTAATCTGCCTCACTAGGCAAGCCTGTGTTGAGGCAGTAATTTTTGCCGATTGATATGATTACTTCAAATTAAATTAATCTATGGTTAAAAGTGTGAATTTAATATTATAGAAATACTAACATAAAATTGTACATATATGAATAAGTAATTGTGTGTTCTGTGATTGGTTTATTCACTGATTTCGAATTAGGGTGAGTGCACCGGTAAATGCTCTGTCTTTACTATTAATCCAAATTTTTATGTTTTGTTTGAGAATATTTAATGTTTGACTTTGTTTTAAATTTTCTGGAAGAATATTGAAGATTCTTGTCGCAATGTACCTAAAACTCCGTTGACCAAATGTGGTAGAGATAACAGGATATTGGAGTAAATCTTTGTTAGTGTTACGAGTAAATCGAGTGTGTGGTCTTTTTTCATAATATTAATGTTTGTTTGTAAAAAGATGGGTGAGAATTGATTTTACATATATTTGTCGAACGTCAAAGACTTTCATTATGTGATAAATTGAGTTAGAACTTGCAATTAGGGGTAGCTTGAGGATAATTTTATAATTGTTTTTGTGCTTTTATGACAGGGTCTATAGCAGATGAGGTTCCACCTCCCCAAGCTATGATACCATACTCAATAAAAGATTGACATATCGCAAAGTAAATCATTTTTAAGTGTTTCAAGTCAAGAAAGTTTCTTATATGTAGTTCTAAAAAAGAAAATGGTTTTTCTGATTTTATGTGCAATTCTTTGCGTGTGAAGGTTCCATTTGAGGTACGGATCAATGGTGAGGCCAAGGTACTTCATCTGAGTGGTGCGATCTATCTTAGGACACTGACAGCATACGTCGGGATTTAGACACAAATGTATTCTAATGGGGATATCATCATGTGGTTGGCCTGTAATGTTAATGCTTGATGTGATATATTTTGTTTTCTCGGTGTTTAGAGTGAGTGTATTCATATCCAACCATTTTTTGACAATGCCAATATCCCTTTCAGTGTTTTTATATACAGCTGACCACGTATCAGCTTGAAACAGTAAAACCGTATCATCAGCAAAACTAACGATTTCTCCTTAAATATTAAGGTTACATAGTTCGTTAATATATAGCAGAAACAAAGTCGGGCCCAATATACTTCCTTGAGGAATTCCGTATTTAGATGAGCACTGGTTGCTGAGTATATTCTGTATTTTTACTTGTTGTTTGCGTCCATTTAGGTAGCTTTTAAAAAAGTTTAGTTCATTACCTGTAATGCCAATTTTTTCAAGTTTTTTAATTAATTTGTAATGAGATATTGTGTCAAATGCCTTAGAAAGGTCTAAGAAAATTGAGATACATTTTTTGCCTTTATCGAGGGACTTCACAATGAAATCAGTTACAGCAGCGATAGCATCTGAGGTACTCTTATTTTGTTAAAACCCGTATTGATTTTCTGAGAACAACTTATGACTGGCAACAAATTTTACAAGTTGAGTATTAATAATTTTTTCAAAAACTTTCGACAGACTGGTCAGTAGAGTTATTGGTCGGTAATTATTGATGTCTGTCTTATTCCCAGCCTTGTGTATTGGAATAACGATACCTTGTTTCAGATTCGAGGGAAAGTGTCCCTGGGTAATACTTAGGTTTATAATGTGTACTAGAGGCAATGCAATTTCCGTAGATAACATTTTCAAAATTTTTGTTGTTATTCCATCTACACCGGCAGAAGAAGTATTTTTTAGTGATTTAATTATTTTTATAACGTCTTCCTCCGACACAGGATGGAGAACGAAATTTCTCACTTTTTGTTTTTTTGCTTCTTTGACTACTGCTTCGGGAAATTGATCATTCCCAGAATTTGGAATTCGAGAAGCGAGATTATGGCCAACATCAATAAAAAAATTATTGAAATGATCAGCAACAAGCTTTGGATTTTTCGAGGTGTCAATAATATTCCCATCAATAGAGAGTTTGTTTATGTCGTGTTTGTCTTTGGTATTTTGCGTATTTGTAGCTTCTCTAAGAATTCGCCATATTTTCTTGGGATTATTGTTGCTTTCTTTGATTTTGTCTCTGTAGTAGATTTCTTTTGCCTTTCTTATGACATTACAACAGGTATTTCTGTATCTTTTATAGAAATTTAATAATATTGTGTCAAACGGATTATCTTTAATTTTTTTGTGTAGTGCGTTTCTTTTACGAATACAGTTAATAATTGAGTGATTTATCCATGGTTTTAATGGTTTAAGTTTATTAAGATTTTTTTTAGTGACAATCATAGTATGATTATTTAATTCATTTTTTATAAAGTACCGAGTTATTTATTCGAAAGAGATCTTGCCATGATTTTTTCTTAATTGAGTTTTTTAAATTGGAAAAATTAATATTTTTGAAAGTGATCGTCTGTTCTCTTCTATTTTTGAAAGTATCTGATTGCAGTGTGAGCATTGTTGTATAGTGATCGGTAATGGTTGATTTGTAAACGATACTTTTACATTGTTTTTTAGTTTTGACCATAATGTGATCAATGCATGATGCTGATTCGTTTGCCAATCGTGTTGGTGTATTGATGGTGCTAACTAATCCATGAAACTATGACATGTTCAGGTAGTCGTTACATTGGTGATGCGAGTTGTTAGGAAGAATGTTAATGTTTAAATCACCTACAAGTATAAAATTTTTAGCAAAGGAGAGATTAGAAAGAATGCAATTGAGACTGTTAAGAAATGGAGTGATGTTGCGGATCGATGGAGAGCGGTATATTGCGAGAATGTAAGTATCGTAATTGTATTTTATTTGCATACAGTTTGCGTCCTGAATATTAATTTCCGTGACTAATGGATTTTGATCATTGTTTTTTGTGTATACAACAACCTCATCATTCTGACTATCAACTTTTGTTGAGTTGTATGAAGTAAAGTTAATTAGGTTTTTAGGTGTGGACAAGTTTGTCAACCAACATTCCGTAAGAATAATTATATCAAAATCTACACATAGATGGTTAAGTTGAATCTGAAGTTCATCAAAGTTTTTATTAATCGATCTGATATTTTGGTGCATAATGGTAATGTTATTTGGATCGTCCATCAGGTATTTGCATATTTTAGCTTCTGAAGTCGTATAGAAATTATCTAGATCATCTATTTCTTCTAATAAATTTTTCATGGTAATAGCCATGTTGTGATTACAATTTTACAATAAGAAAAAAAATAGTAAAATTATTTGAGAGAGCTCCATCGTCCGTGGCAAACACTGGGGATTTCACCTTTGTTGGTAATAGAGTATGGGTTATTATTACACTAACGGATTTTGATTTACTTGATTGTGCTGTGTCTTTCTCGGGCGTTCTTGACTTCTTCTTGCATTCACTTTCGCATCATATATTCTTTTCACACTCCTTTCTTCATTCATTCGCTCTACATGCCCAATCCATCTAAGCGTCCCTTTCTTGATCCTATTCATTACGCTTACATCAGCCTTGAATTTTTTCCGGATATCCACATTTTTAATACGGTCATACATGGTTTTACCACACATACATCTCAGGGATCTCATTTCTACAGCATCCTGTCTACCTTCATCCTTCCTCTGACAGTTCCATGCCTCACTGCCATACATCATAATTTCCCTCAGGGTTTCCTTGGTGGAGTTAACTTAAACAAATAATTAGGTCAAGTTTTTGTTATCTCTTCCACCTGCAGATCAGGTGTATCCATTAAACAGACACGGTTATCACTTACTTCTCCTCTGTGGTGGGTCTGACTTCTGAAGCTGCAATACTCCATACAGCATCAGCTCGTCCTTCTTCCATTTCAGATCCTCCCGCCCAAGGTTGTGGACGGTCATCACGGCCTCTTCGGCGCCCAAGAGGCAGCTGGCAGTATGAAGGTGGTTACTCCCAGTTCACAACAGTGCGGGGCCGTGGAGTGACACTCTCCTTGCCCTGTCTCGGGAATCTTCACCTTCTTGACGACTTCCGTGATCAAAGGTGGAATCATTACACCTCCAGCACATCAAACCTGGAATGTTAACAGTTTGCAAACGGTTGAGCCTTGAATTAACAATGTATGGAGAGAGAGCTAATTATTTTTACCCAACCAATACAAACTTACGATAAATCACTTTCCCCGGGTTTTTACGCCGTACACCATGAGAGAGAAAGAGACATCAAATTTAAATGACCGCTTCTATATACTGTCACAATGTTCTCAAGGTCCTGGGTTACCACGGGACTCTGCCCACATTTTTTATTATGCCACTAAACTTGACACAACTAAATGGCTTTTTAGGTTATATGCTATATTTTTGTTGATAAAAATACTGTGAAAAAGTGGTTATACAAATAAACAAAAACATTATGTCGATGTGATATGAATGGATGTATAAATACTCTAGCCTTAGTCTTAGCCACACCCAGGCACGCCGAGTCAGGTAAAAATCATCGAAAACAAGTCAAAAACTGACTTCACTGCCTTGAATAGATGCTAACTAACTAACTAACCATCATGCCGTTTCTCTGCAGGGGTAGGCAGAGAGGACGGACCGCCATATAACTCTGTCTTGGCACACACTCCTTGCTTCATTCACATTCATACATCGTCTCATACATACTCTTCTGTTATTCTGACTCTTCACATGACCCGATTCAAGTATTTGATTTACTTAATCGTGCCATGTCTTTCTCGGGCATCCTCGACTTCTTCTTCCATTCACTTTCGCATCATATATTCTTTTCACACTCCTTTCTTCATTCATTCGCTCTACATGCCCAAACCATCTATGCGTCCCTTTCTTGATCCTATTCATTACGCTCACATCAGCCTTGCATTCTTTCCGAATATCCACATTTTTAATTCGGTCATACATGGTTTTCCCGCACATACGTCTCAAAGATCTCATAGAATAGAATAGATGCTCCTCTATATATATATATATATATACTGGGTTGAGCCTTTCCATTATTTACCATCAGACTAAATCCCATATATGAAATAAAAGGCTACAGTCCGTGACAAGTGCTGAGGTGACGAGACTCAAACCGTCCCCCTCTAGGATGAACTCTGAAACAGCTTGTGCTATCACCCACCCACCTGTGAACTCTTTAAAAATAGTTCCGGAATTTCCTAATGCTAATTTCAACTGTCTGGAGGCTTTTTCAGAAATATTGTTTGATCGACTTCCCATATGTAAGCACGGACACTTTTCCATCTTGTTCCTGCAGTAAATCGCACCTAAAACATTGTGCCTGCCACCTGCGATAAGGCTTCAATGCTGATGGGGCACGCACAACTTGCCATCTTCAGTCGTCAAGATAGACCGAGAATTTAGTCAGCACGGAGCGGTATAGCCGTAAAGGCTGAAATAATACCGTCCTTTGATCCGGAAGACAAGCCAGTCAGATCTCGAAGTGCTCTCAGGGGATTGGTAATTCTCCTAGGATGCTGAAAATCCCACATAAAGTTCTTCAGGGGGTGGAACACCTGAAGAACTTTATGTCATTTAGGTTGGGCCACCTATGGTGATGATGAGATTACCACATCATCCAAACAGCGTCCCTTGATGAACATCCGCTTCTCATGATAGTAGTGAGACATGGTCTTATTGCTCAGCTTTTTCCTCTGCGCTAGCTCTTTCATCATATCGGCACACTTTGCGTGCCGTTGGAAGGTTCACTTCAGCGACGACTTCCACTCTAGCTGTGTCATCTCGTAATTATCCAGGTGGTCGTCCTACTTTCATGCTGATTCATTTAGCGCGCCTTGGCGTACTCGTACCTGCCATGGACCCTTCCGAGGACCTCAATTTTCTACAGCCACTGCAGTGACCGACTTGTCTTCCAGATCAAAGGACGGTATTATTTCGGCCTTTACGGTTATACCGCTCCGTGCTGAAGAAATTCTCGGTCTATCTTGACGACTGAACATGGAACTTGCATCTCTGAAGTACTTTGCTGAAATTCCCTCGAGTCTGGTCTAAAGCAATCTCTCAGAAACAACGCAGGAAGGCTCCATGCTGTCGTTGTCAGAATTATCCGATCTTGGCTCAAGCTTCACATCTTCTAAACTTTAAAATAAATAAAATAGCGGCGGCAGGGTCGTTTCACGTAATTCTACGCGTGATAATAACCAGAGATCGTCGTATTGAAATTAACCCTAAACAAGAAAGCGTTCATTTCGCAAGTGGATGTTTACATTTACAGAACACTAAACCAAGGCAAACGTCTCTACTGTAGTTTGAATTAACGTAAACAAAAACAATAACAAAGCGTCAATTTCGCAAGTAAGAAGATTACAGAAAAATATACGAACGTCACTGTCCTAATGTCCTTCACTGTCGTATTATCGTAATCATTTGTGTGCGCTATGCATCTTACTTTTGAATTCACAAAGGGTAAATAAGCTGGACACTTTTACAATTTGTGTAAGGCTGCCCATAAGAATTTATTATATTTTCGAGGAGCGAGTTGCGCTCGGCCAAATTGCACAACGCGTCGTCTGTTTGACATTAGCGTTGTGACAGTTTTGAAAGAACTGTTTCAAAGAAGTACTTCTTTTGACAGCAGTCCCAACTTCATTCATTTTTCATTGAACAAATACTTCAATTGAAGTTGGTTAAGTTGGTACTTCCGATTGAACAATCTATGGCATCTACTTCGAACTTCAATATTTCATTCGTTCGAAAGACTGAAATATTGCATCATCCACAGTTCAATTGTTCATTCCCTTCTTCCTTCGATTTTAGTTCGAAGAATGAATGAAGCAATGAAGTATCTTTTTAGTTATCCGTTCCCTCGCACGTACTCGTGACATTTGCTTATGATTTCTTTGCTTGTTTTGTCTATACGACACTAGTTTTTCCGAGTGTTTTTTGGTGATTTTGAATTGTGAACGAATTATTTTGTTGAACTTTTATAATATCTCAGCTTACAAACATACCTTTTAATCTCTACCTAAAATTATGACTGGCCGTTCAACGAGAAAGAAAAGTGAATTATGGGTTTATTTTAAGGAAGTTGAGGTTTACCAGGCCAAATGCAACTTTTGTTTTGAAGTTATATCCATAAAGGGGGAAATGCCTTTAATATGAATCGTCATTTGCGCAATATTCAGCCTATTGCTAACCAAACTGTCAAACTGAGTACTGTACAGTAAGAATATTCAAATCGTATCTCAAGCCCTGAAAGAAGTTTATATCGCTCTTACAGAAACTGTAAATTTTGCTAGTACTTCATTTGCTTTATGCAAGTTCCTTGTGCATACTCATTGTACATCATCCCTTTTAAGTCATGCTACACTTAACAATTCAAACCTTGAATACTTTTAAGATTCAAACGATTTTAACAGCTGTCATCCGTAAACCATAGAAGAGAAACCAATAATAGACAATTCATCATTGTTTTTCTACAAGCTATAATTTTTGCCATAGAATAATGCACATACATACATCAATTTATGTGGTTGAGAGAGCTGCCCCGAAAATATTATTATTTAACCCCCCCCCCTCCCCTCGACGAGGAATGCTGTGATTAATATGTTACTTCAATTGAAGGGTTCATCGTGAAGGGTTCATTTTGAAGAAGCATCAATTCGTGAAGCATTCGCAAATCTGTGAAGCTTTTCCCATCGCTATTTGACATATATTATTTCAATGTGTGCGGCGCTTGTATTGTGGACTTTTTAGACAATAAAAAAAGGATTCCTAACACCAGTTGCTTTACAGTAGTAGCCACGGTTATCGCACTTTTACTTCACTAGAATAAAAACGAGGGGAACGTAGAGGAACGTTAATTATAGTGTGCAGAAATTCTATAAAAAAAATTAAACACTTTTTTAATTTATTTTTTTACCACGCTGGCCTTATACAGTAAATTCATTGAGGTATAAATTTTTTTATTTACTCCAAAGTGCCACTTGTTATTATTTTTGTAATCTTTTTTGTATAAATAATTTTAAACGTTTCTTTGGTTCACTATTAAAATGTAATGCAATATTGTGCCCTAAAGCTGATGAAAACCTTCAATGTTTTGTGAATGCTTCACGAATTGCTAGTTCTTTGAAATGAACCCTTCGCAACGAACACTTCAATTGAAGTCGAACTCGCAAAAGAGATTTATAATGCAACCGGTTCTTTGTAAGTAAATTCACGTACTAGTCGCTAAACATTTAAAAACGGAAAGAACTGGAATCGGTTCCTCGCCAAATTTAGAAGTACTAGTCAGTAGAGAATTGAAAAGAACTGGAACTGGTTCCTCGCCGCCGAAAAGCACGTACTAGTTGGTAGCGCTTTGAAAGTGAAAAGAACTGGAGCTGGTTGGCACCAAAAAGCACGTGCTAGTCGTTACACGTTTGAAAGTGAAAAGCGCTGGAACCGGTTCCTTGCCAAAATACAGAGACCTTTGAGAGTGAAAACCACTGAAACCAGTTCCTCGCCAAAATACAAAACACTAGTCGGTAGAGATTTGAAATTGAAAAGAACTGGAACTGGTTCCGTGCCAATATACAATAACTCCCAGAAATCACATTCCTTATTCCTTCCATTGAAGTACAAACTTCAGTTGAAGTGCTAAGATTGAAGTACTTCTTTATGGGCTTTGAAGTTCAACATCACAACTGAACTGCTCCGAATTGAAGTAGTTCTTCGTAATCCACCTTAAATTGAAGTAATTCTTTATAAGCTTTGAAGTTCAACTTCACAGCTGAACTGCTACAAATTGAATTAGTTCTTTTAAATTTAATATTATTACGATTTTTTTGACATTTGACTGTCAAAATATTAACATTTGGATTTCTAACCCTGATTGTTTGTGTTTTTATGATGTAAAAATAAGAAAAAAAAATACGCAAAAAGAGTTAAATCCAAGATTTTTGATCTAAAATATTGAACTTTTACTGCATTTGCTTTCTTATACATTTTTTAAATTATAATAATAAAATGCATTTCACACAACAATCCATATGTTTTATTTCTTATCAAAATGTTGAGTGAAACGTGTTTTTTTGCCCTGGCAATGAGTATTGAAATTAGTTAGAAAAAAAAACAAAAATGATTTTATTTCAAAATTATACACGCTAAATTAGTCTTAAATCACATAATTTTTTTTTAAGAATTAAAATATATTTTTCTGTACATAGTTTTAAATTATTATAATCGCTTGTTACTGATATTATTTCTCTCTAAAACTAAAATTATTTAAATATGTACACGCCATAATAGATCTTAAAGCACATACTAAACGTATAAAACTCCAGCGTGTCATTGAGCGATTGTCAAATGGAAAAAGGTGATATTTCCTTTACCAATGCTGTTTAATATCAGTAAAAGGCTGCACTAAGATTAGTCTTAATATCGGTGAACATAATATCACGAGTTCGTCGGCGTTCAATCCTCTTAAGGTATGTTTTTTTATCGTTTTCATAACATCCACTTACCGGCACTTGTTTAAATATAAATATTAGTTTAATTCAAATATTATTATTCATTTCGTTGTTTATGTAAAGTGAAATGAACCGTCAAGTTAAGCTATGTTTTAAAAAACAGTGATTACTAAATTGCAATGTCATTTTAGTGTCAGTGACAATAATTTTTTTCTGTTTTCATGTTCAATTAAATTGAATCATTCTTTGTGTATCCCCTAAAGATATATTTGAAAAGGATGTTGGAGGAAGGGTAAATGCAGGATATTTAGTTACTGGAGGACTGAATGTAGTAGCCGCTAACAAAAAGTAGTGAATGAAACGAGGCTAGCAATCCACAATAGAGCTTCGTTACCAACCCTGATGCATGGCATTGAGGCAAAGAAAGGACGAAAGTAGAATTAGTGTCGTAGAAATGAGATTTCTGAGGCTTACATATGTATATGTATCTTGTGAGAATGGACAGAGAAAGGAGCCTTAGGAGAATATAAATGTTATGACACAAGAGGATGAAAGAACAAGTCAGGGATGCCCGAGGAAGACATGGCACAATCAAGTGAATCAAATACTTGAGTTGGGTCATGTCAAAATTTGCACAACTTCTGTCGTACCTTGATGACTAATTTCGTAATAACTCACTTGTGTTTTACAATATGACGTTTTTGTCAATTGTACTATCTTCTCAGATAATGTTTTATCTATTTTTTTCAAATTGTATGTTAATGGTATAAGTGGTTTTTCAGTAATAGCTACTTATATTCAGAGATTTGTTTTTTCTCCCTCATGTCACTAAAATAAGTTTAAATAAGAAACATGAAGATTTTTTTAATCGTTTAGTTGTATTTTCGTGTGGCTGAATAAATTTCCTTCCAAATGGAAACAAAATTGCATGAGGTTTTCAAATAGAAACAGTAATGTCACTTTAAAAATCGATTATTTTCAGTTGTACTGACGTAAGCAAACTATGTATTACTTGACTTGTACCGAACTTAACGCAATTCAAAATATCTACCAGGGGTGTTAGTTGAAGTTTGCCGGTTTTTTTCAATAAAGAAAACGCTTAAATCTCAAGGGAATCTCAATTTTTTTTTATTCAAAGTATTGACCATCGGATTCTATACATTTTGCCCATCTTTGAGGCAAGTCATGGATACCATTCCAAAAAAAAAATTCTCTTTCGAGGCAAACCATTCGACTAACCATTTTTCGACTTTTTCAAAATTGGCGAAGCGCTGCTCTGCGAGTGAGTGTCCCATCGATGCGAAAAGGTGATAGTCAGACGGGGCAAGGTCTGGAGAGTACGGCGGGTGCGATAATATTTCCCAATTCAATGCTTTGAGAGTGTTCTTCACTACTTTAGCTGTATGAGGCGGTACGTTGTCATGTTGTATTTTCGATTTGTCTCTCGTTCATTTGTGTGGTACCCATTTTCCATACTTTTGGATCTTTCCCATGGCTTTTAAACGTTGGCAAATTGCTCCTCGGGTCACATTAAGTGTTTGGGCCAATTGTTGTTGCAATTGGGTTGGGTCTTCATCCAATAACGCCTGCAATTCCTCGTCTTCGAACTTTTTCGTTGCACCAGGATGTTCATTGTCTGTTAAATCGAAATCTCCACTTTTAAATTGACGAAACCATGTCTCACATATTCTAATCACTGGAGCATGTTCACCATAAGTTTCTACCAGCAACCGATGAGCTTCAACTGCTTTTTTCTTTTGATGAAATAAGAAAAGCAACGAATGCCGCAAATGCGATTTACTTGGAACGAAACTCGACATATTCACTGAGGTAAACAACTATGACACTATTATTTTGGCAGAATGTAACTTGTGTATTTTTGAAGGTTAATGTCCATTGAAAAATATGACATAGATGCCAAATCATAGAAATGTATACATATCTCTAGCGACATGTATGAGTAAAACCGGCAAACTTCAACTAACACCCCTGGTATATGGATTGATTATTTTGTTAACAAGCGATTACTATAGGACACTCCAGCACACTAGAGGTTAATCCAATGACTAATAATGACCCTTTTCAATGACACCCACAAGATGGCGAGCGCGAGTCGCCTGTTTCTGGTCATGGGGGCCCTGCTCCTTGCCGAGCACGCCACCTCGGTGGACCACACCAACTTTAAGACGTGCGACCAGAGCAGCTTCTGCCGGCGCCTGCGGGCCTTGCCAGCGGACAACTCCCCCTACGAGCTGTTGCTGAACACCATCAGCCTGGAGGCCAAACACACGCTGCAGGTGGAGATGGTCAATAAGGAGTATCAGGTGAGATTAGACCTTTAACATTACATCTGACCACGCTTGGTGTAACCTTTAGTGACCAGCTGAGGCGCGGGGGCTCCATCGAAGCCAGAATAAAGTTAGCCTTTCAGAAGCTGGGCGTGCTGTACAGGGCCCGCAGATACTTTAATATATTTAGAAGGGATGTGTACATCGTCACCTATTTCCTCAAATTGATAGGTGGATGTTTCGAAAACTTAGCTATCATGGAGAGCATTAACTTTTATGTTATTGTACTCTGTTTTTTATACACTCCACATACATTTTTCTATATATCTTTAAAAACGCCTTAAAATTTTATTTTGTGATGTTTTTAAAATGTGTAAAAAAATTTAATTGAATTGAAACAGTATACAACTGCTGACCTTGTACAAATTGCAATTGCGCCCCACTGTTGAATTTGGCAGCCTCCTCCGGTCTGGAGCCTCTAAAAACCTGAAAAAACCCTTGACTCTGTGCAAAATCAAGCAGTCCGCTTTATGAATCTCCCATCTTAAATGCATTGCAATCTTTGTTCGATCCAGAAACCGCGAATCGGTTTTGGAAAGACTTGAATGAATTAAGTGGACTGTAAAACGATGAACGATGAAATAGCTTGGTAAATTAACTTGATTGTATGTTGGGAGAATAATAGGAGGTTGTCAATTTGCTCACCTGTTTCCGTGTCTGCGATCTGCGCCGACCAGTCTGCCCGACCGATGAATGCTGCGTGGGTGAATCATCCTAGGTGGATGCGAAACGAGGGCGCCATCCCTGGGTGGTCCCAGCGATGTCTATGCGAGTTGAGTGCGATAAAGTGACTGACTGCGGCGGGAATCGAATTAGCGCGCCGCTCTTGACGTCCTTGTCTTGTGTTACGTTGGTGGTCGTTGTCACAGGCTGTTCAATACAGTTTTATCCAGCCATACAAAACAGTGCATGGCAGTAAACAAATTGACAAGGAATTAGGTAGGAAAGCTGGATAGAAGGAGCATCAGATTCGGACCTATCAAAGTGTGGGTTCTAGGACCCAACAGACGTTATGTGGGAATTCGGTCCTTGTTGTACTGGTATTTCAATGGAAAATGCTCCGAGGAACTTGAAACATTGATCCCTTTGGCACCGTTGCATAGTTGGGAAAATTGCCAAACCTGAGCCCAACATTTGTACACGGTTATATTCGAGACATGAGAACGGGCTGCTTCTACGACTCGTTCTTGTGTTCAATAGCTCGGCCGCGTAATGAGTTAACGGCATCTGTGTTTCCTCCCTCCTACAACATGGGTCCCTTCAAGACCCGAGTTAACACCTTTCCTTCCTCAAAAAGACCCTACACATAGCATCACACAGGCCGAGGGAAATCATTTTCTCAGGGCTTCCTGCCTGGAGTTAACATTTGGAAAAAAAAAGTTTTTATGATAAACTTTTTTGAATGTCTTTGAGGAGTCTGTATATATGAAGTCTATTTGGAGTTAGTTAGCGAGAGTAGAAGCAATGTTACTTTTAAAAAATAATAGGTTGATGATTATGGATGGCCCAGAAATAAAACCGTACTGATTTGCAATAATTACTTGATTGATTGATTGATTTTACCATTTTTTCTAATTCAATTTCACCGTATTACATATGAAATGTGGATATCCGGAAAGAATGCAAGGTTGATATGAGCGTAATGGATAAGATCAAGAAAGGGACGCTTAGATGGTTTGGGCATGTAGAGCGAATGAACGAAGAAAGGAGTGTGAAAAGAATATATGATGCGAAAGTGAATGGAAGAAGAAGTCGAGGACGCCCGAGAAAGACATGGCACGATCAGGTAAATCAAATACTTGAATCGGGTCATGTGAAGAGTCAGAATAACAGAAGAGTATGTATGAGACGATGTATGAATGTAAATGAAGCAAGAAGTGTGTGCCAAGACAGAGTTGTATGGCGGTCCGTCCTCTCTGCCTACCCCTGCGAAGAAACGGCGTGATGTTTAGTTAGTTAGTTCTAATTCAATACATTAAAATATTTTTACCGAAATAAAAATGTGGATATTCGGAAAGAATGCAAGGCTGATGTGAGCGTAATGAATAGGATCAAGAAAGGGACGCATAGATGGTTTGGGCATGTAGAGCGAATGAATGAAGAAAGGAGTGTGAAAAGAATATATGATGCGAAAGTGAATGGAAGAAGAAGTCGAGGATGCCCGAGAAAGACATGGCACGATCAAGTAAATCAAATACTTGAATCGGGTCATGTGAAGAGTCAGAATAACAGAAGAGTATGTATGAGACGATGTATGAATGTAAATGAAGCAAGAAGTGTGTGCCAAGACAGAGTTGTATGGCGGTCCGTCCTCTCTGCCTACCCCCGCGAAGAAACGGCGTGATGTTTAGTTAGTTAGTTCTAATTCAATACATTAAAATATTTTTGGAATTGTTGATAAAATGCAGATGGGTCTAAAGTTAGAAAGTAGTTGAAAAACAAAACTTCCGAAAGTCGGGGAAACAGCTGTTAATTGATTTTTGACTATTTTTCGATTTGTGATAAAATATATCGAAAGTACTTTGCAAATGTATTTTTATTTAAATGCGAACTTGTCCTAACAAAATATACATATGCAAGGTGCAAGTCTAACTTGCAAAAATATTATTCTTTCAGTTGTTGGTTCATCATTAAATAATTATCAATAATTTTTAGTAAAATTCATCTACGGCAATTTTTTCTATATTATATGCCAGGGTGATAGATACTCTCAGTTTCGCCCTGGTGAAAGACTGCCAGTCAGAATCTAAAGTTGCTTGAAATGGCATCAGCCGTGTTTGGTCTCCAGATTTGAATAGTCAAGAACTTCCCGATCCGTCTTCTTACCCCTCCCCACTCTTCAGCCTCACATTATACCCCAATTGGGGATGCTATAGTTTCACTGGCTTCGAGCACTTGGGACTCTTGTGCGGTGTTCAGATAAAGATAAATACTTGTCCAGTATAAAATGAAAAACAAAAAACCTTATCACATGGAAATTTTAATTAGCCGTGATCGCGCTTTTACAATTTTCCTGTTTGTTTTTATTGTTACCGTTTTATTATTAAGAATAAATTTACTTCATTGTCTATACTAAATAATAATATTGACAAATTTTTATTTTACCGATAGGTACTTAATAATCTTTGATAAATTGAACTGTCTAACAATGGGTTGTTATTGAAGAAATTAATGGCAGTGCAAGGAGTTAACAATATCAACTAACCTACTTATCTGAAGGTTATTTTAGGCTATCTATCCGGACGTAGGCTCTCTCTTTGCTCAAGTGGTGAGGTGACCCCGGAATTCCCTACTCATCAATCTGAATCACTGCACTTTTTCATCACTGCACATCTTTGGAGCGAGCTTCACTCAAATGCCAGATCGGTTAGTAGCTGAGTGGTCAAAGCGTCAGGCTCCCACCTTGGCATCGTAGGTTCAATCATCTGGAGCTAGTGGGACTAGGGCATTCCTATTGGGGTATGTTGTGAGGCTGAAGGTGGTGGGGAGGGGGAGGAGATGGGGAAGAGGAAGGTTGGGAAGTACCTGACTATTCAGATCTGGTACTGATATCTGATAATTTACAGAAGCATACTTACCTGGCAGGTCACTTTAGATAAATTATACACTTCATGTAATTTAATTAAATTATCTTCAAGTTGCGAGTCACTGTAAAAGTGAAGCAATAAGCTGATGAGAACGGAAAGTGACTCTTTAATCTGGCTTTGAAGGTTTTTTTTATAAAAGAGAAACAAACTTTTCCCGGGTTACGAATAACCTGATATGATTTGAACTCCTCTATCATCATTATGAATGGAAAATGTTGCTTGTGCAATGATGGAGGATTTTGGCAGCAGAAGATTGAACCCGGGCCTGGGTGGGAACCTATGCTTTTAACCACTAGGCTACTGACTGGTTCAAATTCGAAACGTCGTTGATTACTTAAATAAATGTGAAAGCAAGATGTCAATTAACACGCGGCAATAGAATGCACTTTACAGTGCAGATGGGGACAGCGTCTCCGAGCCTCTACCCAAACGGTTTGGATTCTACCCATGTAAAGACTGAAACGCACAATACTATTGTTCAGTTATTGTTTTATTTTATTTTTATAGTGAGAGTCCCAACTGCTCCCAACCGTCTGGAGCCAGTGAGACCATGGCATCCCCGATTGGGGGATGTTATGAGGCTGAAAGTAGTGGGCAGGGGAAGGAGATAGGAAGAGGAAGGTTGGGAAGTACCTGGTTATTCGGATCTGGTCACCAAACACGGCTAAAAGCCATTTCACCAGGGCGATACTTAGAGTATCTACCACTCCGGAACGTGTTGCAAATATACTTTTATTTTATTTTGTATGAATTAGATGTGTTATGGCACATATAAATTAAATAAAAATTATTGGCGCACGCCGGGTTTGAACCCGCGACCTTTGGATTCGCAGTTGAGCGTCTTACCACTCGACTATGGAGGCCGTCAAATGATTATTATTATTATGTGATACGATTATTATACATATTCGTGCAACAAGTGTAAATGACCTAAATGCGTAATAATTAAACCCTTCAATATTCGTATGAGTTTTATTTTCACGTTTATATACTTTTTGTAAATGAATATCTTGTTTGTTTTTAGGTTTCATTCATCTTGAAGTTGACCGCTTTAGCCGATAGCACCTTCCGGATGATAGTCGATGAGAAGCTGCCGCTGAAGCCAAGATACAGAGTGGAGTACGCTCTCAATGGACCGCCTAAAACTGACACGTAAGCGATAATTTTGTGAAATTTATTTATTTCCTTTGAAAATGAAAACATAAATGGCAAATAATATCAAAGCATCTTTGATTAGATAATTAATGCATAATTGATAAGGATTTTTACAAGGATTCAATGTTGTTATTTTAAGTACGTGTTAGAGTATCATGTTTTTGCATATTTCTCAATTATCATCATCATGATTGTTGATAAGATATGACAAGTGTTGATTCATCAATAATAATAATATGATTACTTTCCATACTTTGTGATTGAGTCTTCTAGATTGATTCATATTTATGAAAATTGTTTTCAACGTTTTCTAATCTCAATACATCGATGCGCTAAGCGTCTACTTATCATTATTGCATAAGACAAGAATACTATTATCTATTTTATAATACCTAGAGATATGATTTTATATTAAAAACAACAGTGAGATTAAAGAAATTATTTTCATGTCATGCAGCTAATTGTCTCGGGATTATTACTTTGCGGTCATGAAGTTCGTAGGATGACTGATAAAACAACAACTTTTAGGCAAAATTTGATTTTATTCATCAACGAGAGTGATGCGTTGATTCCAACGCTTCTGTAACATTTCAATGCCTTTTTGTAGAACAATTTATCTTTGGCCTCAAAGTAGGCTTCGGTTTCGGCAATCACTTCTTCATCGGAGCCAAATCTCTTTCCCTGGAGTATTCTAAACAGGTAGGAGTCGCTGGGAGCCAGATCCGGAGAATACGGTGGCTGGGGAAGCAATTCAAAGTGCAATTTTGCCATTCGATCGACTTGTGACGCTCTGAATCGTCGACACGTTGTTGTTTTTGATCGACTGAGCAAACGCAGTACCCACTTCGAACAGAGCTTTCTCGTGGACAAATGTTGATGCAAAATGGTGAATACACTGCCTTCTGATATATTTAAGCTGTCAGCTATCTCACGCAACTTCAATTTACGATTGGCCAAATCTATCTTGTGGCCCCAACTGCCGAATTTGGGTGACCAGAAAGTTCAGCATCGTCGGTGTTTCTACGGCCGTGAGTAAAATCAGCAAACCACTTCTCTACCATTTGTCTTGAAGGAGCAGAGTCCGAATAATACTTGTCAAGCTATTGCTTTGCTTGAACGGTATTTTTCCCAATGCTTTATCAACACACGAAATTCAGATTTTTCCACTGTGTTGAAAATTATTAAAGTAGCTACACTAACCACTGTAACTTGTGAACTAAACGTCAGATTGTTATGAAATTTTGACACATTATTTTAAGGTTCGTACTCCCTAAAAAGCATATGGATTTGTTAATGGTGGCGCCAACTATAAGTCATCCTACGAAGTTATTGAGTGATCTGATATAACAGAAGAGTATGTATAAATGTGAACGAAGCAAGGAGTGTGTGCCAAGACAGATTTGGATGGCGGTCCATCCTCTCTGCCTACCACTGCGGACGGAGACGCCTTTTGTAAGCGTTGGGTCCCCGACTCAAACAGGACAAGGAGAATCTTCTCACCTGATGATGAAGAATTTTGAACTTACTAAAACATGTGCGTAATTTTCTTCATGGCAGGCTGACTATCCTGGAGACCGACATCGCCAAGGGTTTTGTGCGCGTCTCCAACACGCTGGGCAACGCGGTGATCCTGCGGTCGGCGCCGTTCAGCGCGGAGTTCTTCGACGCCAAGGGCGACGTGGTGGCCATCATCAACGAGAAGGGCCTCACCACCCTGGAGCACATCCGGGAAAGGAACGCCCAACAGCACAACCAGGGCGAGAGCGACAATGCCGTAGATGGCGCCAATAATGGGGTAAGTCGTGTTTTATTCGTGAATAATGTGGTTAATCTCATCGCTTCTTTCTTATCCATGCGTTATTCAGGTCAGGGACCTATCGCTTCAAAGGCGCTTCCTAGCTTTTTTTTTGTGAATACCGCACTAGAGTCTTAACTGTTCCTGAACATTTGGAGCCAGTGGGACTATGGAATCCCCGATCAGGGTATGTCGTGAGGCTGAAGGTAGCGAGGAGGGGTATGAGATGGGGAAGAGGAAGGTTGGGAAGTACCTGGCTATTCAGATCTAGTCACCGAACATGGCTAAAGCCATTTTAAGCAACCTTTCGATTCTGAATAGCGGTCTTTCACCAGGGCGATATTTAGTATTTAACGCATTGTCAAAAAATAAGTAACGATTGAGGAACAGTACATTTTATGTGGTAATAAAAATAACTAAAACAAAAGTTGTCCCCAATTGGGGTATGTTGTGAGGCTGATGGTAGCGGGGACGGGAAGGAGATGGGGAAGAGGAAGGTCGAGAAGCACGTAAGTTGGGAGCAGATGAGACTCTTGTGCGGGTATTCACTCAATCTTTTATTGTTTTCAGGAATAAAGGAAACCATAACAATAAAAAGGTTTTTTTTTTTTAATGAATAGTGTTATTTTTCTAGCCGGAAGAGAAGGACCCCGGTGCGTGGGAAGAGAACTACAAATCGCACCACGACTCCAAGCTCCTTGGCCCAGAAGGCCTGTCTATGGACGTCACCTTCCCCAAGGCAACTCATCTTTATGGTTAGCTCAAAATAATTTATTTGTGCAACCAATTCGTCGTATAATTTTGCCATTTAAAAATTGTGAAACCTCTAAAGGTTTTCAATTCTCAGTCTCACAATTTGAATAACCTGCAACCTCTATGCCAAGACTAGATCTTGGCTGGGTCGTATTGGTAGCTCAAGTATGAAAATCATGTCAAACAATATGTCCTCTGCTGTCTTTCTTTTCTGAATTATTTATTAGACATACGAGCAGTGGCGGCTCGTGACTTTTTAGTGTGCTAGAGTGGTAAGATTTAAAAAAACGTTATTATTGATGTTGTTGTAACCGAAAAGATTTTTTTTTTTTTTTTAATTTCAATTTTTTGCATAAACATTTTTCAGAAATCCGTGCAGTGCACCACCAAAACTGAAAAATCCTGAAAATCTTCATACAAAAATTAAAATCTTGAAAAAAAATAAAAAATAGTTTTCGGCTACAACAACATTAAAATGTCGTAGTTTTCAATCTTGGCACTCTAGCACACTAAAAACTCACGAGCAGCCACTGCATACGAGTATAAGTATTTCTGTATAAAATTGTTTTGACGGCCTCCATAGTCGAGTGGTAAGACGCTCGACTACGAATACAAAGGTCGCGGGTTCAAACCCGACGTGCGTCAATACCTTTTATTTAATTAATATGTGTCATAACACATTTAATTCATATAAAAATAATAAAAAGTATATTTGCGGCACGTTCCAGAGTGGTAGATACTCTAAGTATCGCCCTGGTGAAATGGCTTTTAGCCGTATTTGGTGACCAGATCTGATTAACCAGGTACTTCCCAACCTTCCTCTTCCCCATCTCCTTCCCCTGCCCACTACTTTCAGCCTCGCCCGTAAGTATCACCCTGGTGAAAGACCACCATTCAGAATTGAAACGTTGCTTGAAATGGCTTTAGCTGAGTTTGGTGACCAGATCTGAATAGCCAGGTACTTCCCAACCTTTCTCTTCCAAATCTCCTTCCCCTCCCCAGTACCTTCAGCTTCACAACGTACCCTATTTGGGGATGACATGGTCTCACTGGCTCTAGACGGTTGAGAGCAGTTGAGACTCTTGTGCGGTATTCATATAATTTTTTTTCAAAAGTAAAAAATCGAATATTTTTGTAAACTGGAAAGGTTAGTCACGTTTTTGTATGTTCTTCGATTTTTTACTTTTGAAAAAAATGGATCAAAGAATATGTATTAAATTTTGCGTTAAAAATGGAATAATGTGCTCCAACGCACTTAAAATGTTGATTGGGGCATTCGGCGAGTCTACTTTTTCTCAAAAAAGTGTTAATAAGTGGTACAAGCGCTTTACAGAAGGCCGAGAAGATGTTAATGACGATGAGCGTCCTGGAGTTGTGGAAAAACAAATCATGGATTTTATTCTTTGATCCATTTTTTTCAAATGTAAAAAATCGAAGAACACACAAAAACGTGACTAACCTTTCCAGTTGTCAAAAACAAACCACTAATCCAAAATGACTGATAATGCTAACATATGATAAACATATGTGTACCAACATAACAACAACAAAAAATCGATAATAGAATGTACACAACCCGCGAAAATTCAAAATTCACCTTTTCTTTTGAACAGGCCATGTACATACCTCAGTTACTAATAATCTGACAACATTCCACCGGAGTACATTTAGAAATAATATTGCCTACTTTAGCCTTCTGTATCAAATGTGCCGACTGTATAACAGGATAGAGTGTGCTGATGTAGACATTTTGGTCGATGATATATGCAGTTTCAGAAAGAATGTCCTGCTATTGCTTAGATGTGTAACAATGATGGGGCTAATTGTATTGTGTATATTTTTTTTCTCTCTTTGTTTGTTTTTGTATTTTATTTAGATGTATGCAAATATTTTTTTCACACATCTAGTAAGAAAAACATTTATACATTTCACACTTATAGAACAAGGCACATAATATTACTATACAGCAGATATAAATTGAAATCTTAGTAATATTAAGAATCATAGGTTTTTTTTAACATATTCAGCACGAATCCTAGGAAAAGTGCAAAGACTTGAGCCTTCTTTTAAGGCATTTGGAAGACTATTAAAAAGTTTTTGACCTTTGTAAAACACGCTGTTTTGAATAGACGCAAGTTTCGTTTTGGGAAGCCTAAAATCATGACAACTTTTCATTTGTGTCTTCTTTTGTTTATTTTATCATTGATTGAGTTTTTATATTTGATGTATCCTTTCTATTTGTAATTTATTTGACAATGATTGTACACTAACTGGGTTTTTATAACTGGATGTTTTCACGCAAGTGAGAACATCTGTTAAAACCCAGTATAAATAAACGTTTAAACTCCTCCGACTACCATCATTATAAGCGGAAAATGCTGCTTGTGCAATGGTGGAGGACTTAGCCAGCAGAGGATTGAACCAGCGGTGGAATTAATGAGAAACTAAGTATTTATTTAACCATCTCCAGGAATCCCCGAGCACGCGGACAGCTTTGCCCTCAGAACCACCATCGGTCAGGAGCCCTACCGACTCTACAACTTGGACGTGTTTGAGTACGAGCTGCAATCTACCATGGCTCTGTATGGATCCGTTCCCGTCATCTACGCTCATGGGTATGCTTTCAATATTATATCCTCGCTGGAAAGGCAAAAGGGCTTAAGCGACACTTTGGTCAAAAATAAGTTAAATATGCAATTTTGATCAGTTTCTTTTCTGCATCGAATACTCTGAATCTCGTTTGATTCTGAAGACTTTTGTGGCCCGTCAGCCATCTAAAATATATTTAACATTTGGGAGAAGGCTTGACTCAAGCGACACAAGTTTGGGACTTTTTTTTAGCTTTTTGTCGCTTCAGGTAACTCAGTGAGAGTATTGAGTTACCTGAATGAACTTTATTTCAAAATCCCACCAGGTACTGAAGACTTAAGAATGAATGTGAAGTGCTCTGGTGTAAACTGATGTGATAACTAACTTGGATCACATCTAACTATCGAACGTGCTTTTGTTTCCAGCGTGGACCACACAGTGGGCGTGCTGTTCCTCAACGCGGCCGAGACCTGGGTGGACGTGGAGAACAGCCGCGACACCAACATGGTCTCCTCCATCGTCAGCTTCGTGTCCGGGACCCAGGCCGAGGAGCGAGTCTCGGCGCGCTTCATGAGCGAGGCGGGCATCATGGAGGTGTACGTCATGCTGGGGCCCTCTCCCGCGGACTGCTTCAAGCAGTACACCACGCTGACCGGCACCGCGCCTCTGCCTCAGGTGACTATTGTATATACCACTCCACTCCGACGTACATGGCCAGCATCATGGAAGTGTACTCTTTCAGTATACTTCCAGAGAAGTCGGGCATTCAACTATTCACAAATAATCCTAAATGTTCTATACGTAATTTGAATGAGAAAGGATTAAAAGTGATATTCCTTTAAATTTCATTTAATTTGTGTGTTTGACACATTTAATTCATATAAAATAATATATAGTATATTTGCGGCACGATCCAGAGTGGTAGAAACTCTAAGTATCGCTCTGGTGAAAGACCACCATTCAGAATTGAAACGTTGCTTGAAATGGCCAGATCTGAATAGCCAGGTACTTCCTAATCTTCTTCCCCATCTCCCTCCCATCCCCACTAACTTCAGCCTCACTATGCCCTAATTTGGGATGCCATAGTCTCACTGGCTGGCTCTAGACGGTTGGGAGCAGTTGGAATTCTTGTGCAGTATTCAATGTAAAAAAAAAAATGTTTTGATTTAAATGCCTTTTTGGGTATTAATTTTATGGGATTTTTCACTCCGTATCAACAACTGTAATTGTTACCAATTGTTCTTCTTGTATCAATATCTTTACTTCTTTCCAGTTGTTTTCCCTGTATCAACATCCATGTTTGTTCCACATGTTCTTTCTCCATCAACATTCGTGTCTATTTCCAGCTGTTCTCGCTGGCCTACCACCAGAGCCGGTGGAACTACAATGACGAGGAAGACGTGGCGGGAGTGGACGCTGGCTTCGACCTGCACGACATTCCCATGGACGTGATCTGGCTGGACATTGAGTACACTGAGGGCAAAAAGTAAGACATATTCTTCTACAGTAAAATCTCGTTCATTGGAATCGTTGACTTATAATACTTGAATATTAATGTTATAAGTACCAACATATTAACTGTCCTCAATCTAATTTCCTTTTCTTTGATTTAACAAATGTGTTACAGTCAAACCCGCTTAAGAAGTTCCCGTTTAAGATGTTTTCCCGCCTAAGAAGGCCTGTTTCATTATCCCCGAAAAATTCCCATACAAATTACGCATTTTTTTCCCGTTTAATATGTTTCCCGTGTAATCAGATTTCCCGCATAAGAAGATCGAAAATATGTTCCCCCAACAAAATTATTACCCTCTTAAAAGGATTTACAGGACAAATTCTAAGATTTATTGCCGGTATCCTTTGATATTTCGGCCGGCCGCCCGGCCGGTTATAATGGGTCCAATAAAACTCTAAAATTGAGCTATTGTTATTACCCATCGGCTGGGATTAACCAAATGCAGTGAACACTAGACTATTACAGTAATGTTATGAGATAATGGGCTCTAAAGTAACGTACTCTAGAGTTCATTATCGCATAACTAGGCTGTGTCGTATTCTAAAGTTTTGAAATGCTAATTCTAAAATCGGAACACCTACTCAGATCACCTAAGACACCATGAGTGCGACAAAGATAGACAGTTATTACTAAACTGCCGCCAATACGGGCGCTAGGTAGTTAGGTACACTAACTGTTTAAAAGAAAAAGGTGGCATCTACTCAAATCAAATACAAAATTTATTTTTAATAATTAAATTGGCAGCCGCGAAATATCAAATTCAGCGTGAAAATGTCGTATAATCTTGAATAATTACTTCGTAAACTGCATCTGAGAGGCCGCCCGGGGCAATAATGATGCCGTTGAAAGTTCAAATTCAGCGGGAAAATGTCGTATAACCGAATAATAACTTCTTAAATCTGCATTTGAGAGGCCGTCCGTTCGCGATAACGATGCCGCTGAAATATCAAATTCCATCAGAAAATGTCGTACAACCGAATAATAACTTCTCAAATCTGCATTTGAGAGGCCGTCCGCTGCGATAACGATGCCGCTGAAATTTCAAATTCCGTCAGAAAATGTCGCACAACCGAATAATAACTTCTCAAATCTGCATTTGAGAGACCGTCCGTTGCGATAACGATGCCGCGAAATATCAAATTCCGTGAGAAAATGTCGTATAACCGAATAATAACTTCTCAAATCTGCATCCGAGAGGCCGTCCGGCGCGATAACGATGCCGCGGAATGTCAAATTCCGAGTGAAAATGTCGTATAACCGAATAATAACTTCTCAAATCTGCATATGAGAGGCCGTCCGGTGCGATAACGATGCCGCGAAATTTCAAATTCAGCGAGAAAACTTCGTGTAATCGAATAATTACTCGAATCAATACTCCGTAAATCTGCATGTCCAGATCGTCCATGACGGTAACCCCGCCGCGTAATTTAAATTTTCGCGGTAAATGTATTCTCTAAAACCATTACTTGGTGAATCTTTCGGCCGTTGGGGGAAACGTCTGCGATTTAATTTATGCAATTTTTCAGCGAAAACACTGAATTTGACTTAGATTAAAACGAGTTTAAAAGTAAAATCGTATAATTGTTTAGTTTTTTTGTTTGTTTATTCGCAACATAAGATTTTTTGTAGATACTACCTTTTATGCAACGACGCTTACCCGGCCTGCCTGAGAATATGGGATCGTATTTTTACTAGACTTGTTTGTAAATTTGTAACACTTTGTAAAAATGACTAAACCTTGGACTCTTACATTAAATAATACTTGGCATTTGGATGACACATTTTATTTTTGTCATCTTTTCCCACCCTTTTTGCCGTGTTTTATTTTGTGCATCCCCCAGGCATTGTTATTATTAAAATGAAAACAAACAAATGGTTTCCTTGAGTTTCGCAGTCGCTTAGTATTATTCTTTCCGCAGGGATAAAAGATTGAGCTGTTTTTCTTTATTATTTGGTATAAGTAACTTTATAGTTTAGTTTTTTTTTGTATTTTGGAACATACATAGTTAAGTTCAACTAAGCAAACAAAAAGTTTCTGAACAAAATGTTTTGATGAAATATTTCCTAGTTGCTGTAAAACACCCGAAACCAAGTAGGTATATATTATTATTTTAAATTCTACTAGAGTAAAGTAATGTTTGTCTTCTCACAATAACATATATATTTATTTTATCTACTTATCCATCATATTGCAATGTTATAAAAACCTGGATTTAGATGTCAAATTTAATCCAAAATTTTGAGAAATTTGAAAACCCTCTTAAGATGTTTTCCCGCTTAAGAAGTTTTTTTCGGCTGGTCCCTTGAAAAACTTCTTAACAGGGTTGGACTGTAATATGAATTCATACGTTTCATCTGGGTTTTTACACCCTTAGCTTTTAGTAAATTGTTTTTTTAATCTGTTGATGTACACATGCACTGTTATACGCATATCTCAACCTTTCTCCCTGATGATTTATGATAACGATCATGATTTTAGATAGTTTTAATTTGTATACATTTTATTTATTATTTTCTCCTTGTTAGTTAGTCTTATTAGCTTAATTAATTTAGTATGAAGCGCACTTGAGTTGAAATATCACAAAACTGCGCTATATAAGTTTACTGTTATTATTATTATAAAAGTCGGATGAAAGGAAAACCCTATGGAGGGGAAGATAAAAGAAAGTGGGAAAGAGAATGAAAGAAAAAGAAAAGAAAAGAAAAAAAGAAAAGAAAGAAAAGAAAGAAAGAAAGAAGGAAAGAAAGAAAGAAAGAAAGAAAGAAAGAGAGAAAGAAATAAGGAAAGACAGTATAAAAGAAGAGACAGAATAAGGAAAAAAACAATGCTTAATCCATCCCTTAGTCCCTGACTATTTTACATTTCCATATTGGCTTTGCTTTGCTGTGCATACTGGCTGTTGAAACTCCGCCTTCGGGTGTTCCAAATCCCCATAGTGCAGTTCCCTCTGGTACATGAGTACTCCTGGTCGGGTTGGTGAAATCGTATTGCGGTATCGTAATATCGTCAATGATCATATCTATTTCAGATACTTCACCTGGGACCCGATCAAGTTCTCCACGCCCAGCGACATGGTGGCCAACCTGACGGCCAAGGGGCGCCGCATGGTGGTCATCATCGACCCGCACATCAAGAGGGAGGTGGGCTACTTTGTGCACGACGAGGCCACCGACAACGGCTACTACGTCAAGGACAAGGACGGCAAGGATTACGAAGGTGACCCCTTTTACTGACTGTCGCAACTTACCCTCTGTAGGCACCATTTTTTTCTTGCCGATTCCAGCTCAGGCACGGGGGCTCCATCCAAAGCCTGAAGACTTCTTAGATGATGAGATGAATTCAGAGTTTTGGACGGATTGTACAGAGTCCGCGGATCCTATAATAGTTCTGACAGCCTCCGTGGTCGAGTGATTAAGATGCTCCACTATGAATCCAGAGGTTGCTGGTTCAAAATTCTGCGTGCGCAAATACATTTTGTTTAATTAATATGTGTTATTTCACATTTAATTCATATAAACTAGGAATTAAAATTGTATTGTTTCCAGGTTGGTGCTGGCCCGGATCTTCCAGCTACCTGGACTTCTACAACCCCGCCGTGCGCCAGTACTACTCCAGCAAGTACGCCTTCAGCTCATTCCAGGGCACCTCCGACAAAGTGCACATCTGGAACGACATGAACGAACCCTCTGTGAGTATACATTGTCATCGGGTTGAATTTCCCGAGGAAATAATATTTACATGACCTTTGAATTCGTAGCCGTGGATTTTAATCACTCGACCACTGAGGCTGTAGAGTGGTAAATCGAAGGAGATGGGGAAAAGAAAGGTATTGAATACAGTCAAACCCTGTTAAGAAGTTTTTCAAGAGACCAGCCAAATAAAACTTCTTATGCGGGAAAACATCTTAACCCGTATGCCGGACAATACACTCAGTCAACCACCGTACGCCAAGCTATTTCAGTATTTTTTAACTCGTCAATTAAATTAATATTTGTAGCTTTCCGCTTGCCCTTGAGAGCTTTGTTTATATGACAAACTCATTACTGATATCTAAAGTACACACTTGATGAATATTTCAATCCTAAAGATTGTTCCATAATGTCTTTTTGACATAAATAATAAATTACGAGTGTACGCATCGATGCATAAACTGAAATCATATGGATGACCTCACGCACACGACGCTGGGGATAACGATACTGCGGCGCGAAATTAAAATGACTGGACCGGCATTTCGAATCCTTTTCGGTTTCAATCCGCTTCATGTAAACAAATAAGAAGTTTTCACTAGTCACCAGAAGATGACAGTAAGAGGAAAGATTGAACTATTTTTTGGTTCACTTATCAGCTAAATTCGCGACGTATTTACAGTGTTAACAACGGATTTGTCGGAACGCATTAATAAATCCGTGTAGCGCTGGGGGTACGGTTTGTTTTTGCATACTCGCTCTTGTCAACTTCACATCTTATATCTTAAACTCTGCTAATATTATTTCATAGACTTGACATCCGCTCTGCGTTGTGTAAAGTTTATTGTTTGTAATCGTTATTGTTGAATATAATTCCGTCATTGAATGTACGAAGCTTCTTAAAATAGTGTGCACCATCCCGACGAGAACTGTCGAGAGTGAAAAAACACCATGAGCCAAGACATGAAATGTGCTAGTTCAAACCATGCCCAATTTCAATACAAGGGTGACGAAAAATTGATCTCTCTATAAATAGGTACTCTATGTTAAGTACCCAGACCCACACTTACATTCTTGAAGGACATGCAGAGGTACCTTTGCCAAACAGTGTAGTCAGGGTTGTTGACTTTATACTGACTCAATAGAAAGAGACAAAAATATGTTAAAGGATGTTGGATAACCTATTAGTTACCGCCCACATGGAATTCGGACATTTTTAATAAACATATTTGAACACATCAAACAAAACAATATCAATACATCATTAAAATGATTTATAAAGTCAAAATATCACACAAACACTAATATTATTACGATTTTATGTCTTTAAATCATTAAAAATGTGAAAATTCTTAAGTCGGTCAAAAATATTTAAAACTGTTGAAATACCTCTGAAAAGTGATGTTTTATAATCTTTGTTTGGTCTTATTTGAACATTCACGCTTTTTGAAGTTTTTTAATCAACACAAATATAGGAAATAACCTCAAAATCTGTTGACGTAAGTTATGCGACTCGATGATGTGAAGTTAGCGCGGACAGAGAACATTCTTACACACTTACGGCACTTCTAAGTGTCGCGATATTATGTGACGACTTTTCTTGTCTCTTTCTTTCTCATGGTACACGAGGTAAAAATCCGGAGAAAGTGATTTACCGCAAATTTGTATAGGTTGGGTAAAAATATTAGCTATACCTCCTTATATCGTTATTCCAAGCTTACATTAAAGGTAACGCTTGCTTATACCAGTGCAGAATTACATAGATTCCGTAAATGCCAAGGTCATACCTTACAGTAGTTCAAATACTCCGTCAACTTACTAAACTTGTACACGCTCCAGGTGTTCAACGGGCCGGAGGTCACCATGCCCAAGGACTGTCTGCACTTTGGGGGCTGGGAGCACCGCCACGTGCACAACACGTACGGACTCATGCACACCATGGCCACGCACGCCGGCCTGCTGGAGCGCTCCAGCGGCAAGGACCGCCCCTTCGTGCTGTCCAGGTCGCACTACGCCGGATCCCAGAGGTAAGCATTGGAACACCTTGCCTATTGTCGAAAGATTTTATCAGGGGAGATTTTTTAAAGTTAAAATATTTAGAGTATACAGTAATAAAGGCAACATCAGGCCCTTCGTCCTGACCAGGTCTACCATAATCTACCTTTTCTCTCTCCTTATTCTTGACTAAAACGCTTGACCCCAACACCCTGTAAACCTGTCTAAAAAAGTTGTTATCTGGAAGAATGCATAGAAGATAGGAATGAACACATTATCACTCCTTATTTTTGACTGGAATGCTTGACTTTGCCAGCAAGTTGTAAGATGTTGCTAGGGGAACACTTCTTCAAATTGTTATCCAGAAGGTTGTTTGTGCTAAATAAATGATCAGAGTGGTAGATACTCGTAAGTATCGCTCGGTGAAAGACCATCATTCAGAATTGAAATGGTTTTAGCCGTGCTTGGTGACCAGATCTGAATAGCCAGGTACTTCCCAACCTTCCTCTTCCCCAATACCTTCAACCTCGGTTAACATTCCCCAGTTGGGGATGTCATAGTCTCATTGGTTCTAGACGGTTGAGACTTTAGTGCAGTATTCACTATAAAAAAAAAAAACCAATATATTGTCGCTGGAAAGGCAAAAGAGCTTAAGCGACACTTTGGTCAAAAGTGAGTTAATATGCAGCTTTTTTTATGCATCGAATGCTCTGACTCTCGTTTGATTCTGAAGACTTTTGTTGCCCTTCAGCCATCTACAATATATTTATCATTTAGGACAAGGCTCGAAGAAGCGACATAAGTTTGGGACTTTTTTTAGCTTTTTCTCGCTTCAGGTAACTCAGTGAGAGCATTTAGTTATCTAAGTTAACTTTTTTTAAGTGCTCTGGTGTAAACTTCCAAAAATGGTGCTTTGCCATTTTGCATTTCCAATGATGATATATATATATGTATTTGTGCGAGGCATGGCATTGGATGTTTTAGGCATAAAATATCCAACCTTCCTCGTTTCAAAATAAGGTGATAAAACTACTCAATATATCTATGCATCTACCTTGGAAACATAAAATGCATACTTTCGAATAACAACTTGTAAAAGTGTTTGCCCAAAAACATTTTTCAAAGAGCTTGCATGGTGTTGAGGTCAAGCATTTCAGTCAAGTAATTATTATGTTAGTAGCTGTTTTTCCCATATAGTAATAACGATGTCTGTGAAGCTGGAATAACTTAATTGAATTATAAATTCTATCTGATTTATGAATTTTATTCCAGATACGCTGCAGTCTGGACCGGTGACAACATGGCAGAATGGGGCCATCTGAAGGCCACCATCCCGATGTGCCTGTCTCTGGGAGTCGCTGGCATCAGCCAGTGCGGAGCCGATGTCGGTGGATTTTTCAAGTACCCGGAGAGCGAGCTGATGACCAGGTGGTACCAGGTGCGTAGTCCAGGTTTCTTCTTATCTTCCTCTCTGTTGATGTTATTTCACACGAGGACAGGACAATACTGTCTGGTCTCACCTCCGGACCTATTGTCCCAGTGTGAGCAGAAGTTTGGAGGACGGGACAATGGACTAAAACATTGTCCCAGAGATAAACGGGCAGGCTATCTCCGCAGGACATTGGCTTACGCGTGTGTGAACGCGTACAGACAGAATAGTAAGACAATAGGCACCGTTCCGTGTGCACGTTGCGCTTCCGTACTCGCTCGTAATACGAGTCATCGTGTATCCATTTTCGCAGCTTTCCGCGTTTGAACTACGGTCGAATTATTGTATTGTCCTACTGTCTTGTCCTGCGCGGTCAAGAGCTGGAACAGGACAGTATTGTCTTCCGTATTGTCCTCGTGTGAACTCTGCGTTAAGAAGTAAAGTTTTTACAGTCCTTTGAAATTTCATACAAAAAAAAATATTTTTTTCCAAAAAAGTTTATTCGATTGAATGTAATTCTAGAATTATATCTCAGATTGTGCAACACTTTTGCGAGAATTTGGTCCTTTTCTTTAAATTATCTTTGTAGTGAATACCACACAAGAGTCTCAACTGCTCCTGACTGTCTAGAGCCAGTGAAACTGTGGCATCCCCGATCGGGGTATGTTGTGAGGCTTAAGGTAGTGGGGAGGGGAAGGAGATGTGGAAGAGGAAAGAGATGGTGAAGTGGATGGTTGGAAAGTACTTGGCTATTCAGATCTGGTCAGCAAATGCGGCTAAAGCCATTTCAAGCAACGTTTCGATTCTGAATGGTGGTCTTTCACCAGGGCGGTATTTAGAATATCTACTATTCTGGAACTTGCCGCAAATATACTATATATTATTTTATATTACTTAAATATGTTATGACACGCCGAGCTTGAACCCGCGACCTCTGGATTCGTAGTCGAGCGTCTTACCACTCGACCATGCAAGCCGTCTAGTGTGAAGGGTCATTTGTAGTTCTACTAGAGTAGTTGCCTCTTGGAGTATTAGACCTATTGTATTATTATTTATGTATGTACTACTTTAAAATTAAAAAAAAATAGAAGTAAACCGAATGATTCTCTAAGATTTAAGACTTTTATTAATATTGATTTATTTGTGGTGGCCCAGGCCGCAGCTTTCCAGCCCTTCTTCCGCGCCCACTCCCACATTGACACCAAGCGGCGCGAGCCCTGGCTATACGATTCCGACACCACCGGCCTCATCCGAGACGCCATCAGGAGACGCTACGCCTACCTGCCTCTGTGGTGAGTCTATCTCGTACTTTGTAGCACCCTCGCTGGTGCTCCAGGCTGCGGAATAACACTTTCTTATAAAATAAGTGTTTCATAACACCTCTTAACTGAAATGAAGTATCTGAAATTGTTACCTATTCGAATTTTATTGTACTGGAGGTGATACGTTTCTCTCGGTTCAGTATTGATGGTTAAAACTAATTAATTAAAATGAAAATACAGATTTTAAAATGGACCACAATAAACAATTTGACTAAATCCCTGCTTTTTTGAGTTCTCACTTTATATTTTTTGTTAGAATGTCTTACTGAGCGATGAATCATCTTTAGATATATACATTTTAATCAAATGCCTGTACTTTTCTACAAATTCAGAAAGCCCAATTTGCTGCCATGCCCTAAAATCGAACAATAAAAAATATTTAAAAAAATAAAAAAATACCAACTATAATTTTGCCAATATGTCCTCTAAGGGCAACACTGTATCTTTCTCCACACCAGAAATAACCAAAGTAAAAAGTAATAGTGTTTATCTGAAGTGAGCTGCCAGGTAAGCATGCTTCTGTCAATGACGTTACATATATAGACACGTTATAGCCTTATAATATTAACTAGAGTATGAATAGTATTAGAGTGTGGCAAGCAAAACACACACGTTACCAGTAAATTCATCATTCAAATATCGGTCATGAATGACAAAGATAGACATTCATAGAATATATGTGTATGAACGAAACAGATCCGATGTTCGGACCGCGTTCCATACTTGCTTAAAACGACCTCAAGCGACCCGTGACCGTTTAGTACTAAATCGGCTTAAACACCGATCACACCAACTAGCGTGATTATTGCTTGCCACTTTGAGAGCGCTACAACGTGTCTATATATATGTAACGTCGTTGGCTTCTGTATATTATCTCTGTACATAATATTAATATGCCATAGATTATAATAAGTAAGTAAGTAATAAGATGGACCCTAGGAATTAAGGTTCGTTCAGCGTCCTTGAGGTGATTTTTCACAAAAACGGTGCTATACAAATTATTTAAATATTATTATGTCTAATGAATTGTTTTTTTTTTTTAGGTACACCCAGTTCTACGAGCATTCCATCAACGGCCTGCCGGTGATGCGACCCACCTTCATGCTGTTCCCTCAGCAAAAGGACCTGTTCTCTCTGGACACCCAGTTCACCGTCGGTAAGAATGTTATACCATTTTTAAATTTCTTTATATTTACATCATACAAGAGTTGTACTGCCCAGTGCCGGTTGTTGTTAAAATAACATTTTTTAGTTTTGTTACAACTAAAAAAAAACTTACAAAAAGTTCACAACCAACAACACAAAGTACACAAAAAAATATTATTTTCCCTCTAGAACAGAGGTTCCCAAACTTTTTTGCCCCGAAGACCACATGCCGATTTTTTCTGTTTTGTATAGAGTCCCTGCTTTTATAATGTTGTTTTTTTTTAGCGTTGGGAAAACTTCAAAGTTTTGTGAACGCTTCAGGAACTGCTGGTTCTTTGAAATGAAACCTTCGCGGTGAACACTTCAATTGAAGTCGAACTCGCCAAAAAATAGTACTAGTCAGTAGAGATCTCAAATCGAAAAGTGCTAGCAAATCAACAAAAATTCCTCTGAAAAAAAAGGACCAATCGGTAGAGATTTGAAATCGAAAAGTACTAGCAAATCGACAAAAAAAACCTCCCCAAAAAAGTACTAGCAAATCGACAAAAAGATGAAACTGAGGAAAAACCCGTTCCTCGCCAAATCTTAGTAGTTCTTTGGGTCTTAATAGTCTTTGAAGTCGAACTTCCATTGAAGTACTTAGAATAAAATACTTCATTGAAGTCCGACATCAATTGAAATATATGAACTGCCGCAAAATGAAGTAGTTCGCACCAACGGAACTACCAACTTCAATTGAAGTATTTGTTCAATGAGACTTGAATGAAGTTGGAACTGCCGCAAAAGGAAGTAGTTCTTTGAAGTTTGCGGGAAGCCAACATTTTGGTGACGGCCTGCCTAAACCCCATTTACGTCACATGCACCCCCAATTTTTTTTTTCATAGACGTGGACCCCTTAGGGGTCGGAATCGACCCCTGGGTGTCGATATAGACCACTTTGGGAATGACTGCTCTAGAATGTCGGATTCCCACAAGGTACAACTTACGTCGTCCCTTGCTGACTGTAATTTCGTAATAACTCACTTATGTTGTACTAAATGAGGTTTTTGTCAATTGTGCTATGTTCTCAGATAATATCTTTGTGTTTTTTTTTTTCAAATTTTATGTTAATGACATAAGTGGTTTTTCTGGAATAGCTACTTATATGTATTCGGAGAATTGTTTTTTTTCGGTCATGTTACTAAAAAAAGTTGGGTTAATAAATTTGAAGATTTTTTTGTTGTTTCATTGTATTTTCGTGTGGCTGAATAAATTTCCTCTCAAATAAAATAAAATTGCTTGAGGTTTTCCTGTAAATACAAACAGTAATGTCACTTTAAAAATCGTTTTTTTTGTGCCGCACTGACGTAAGCAAACTTCAAATATTTATTACTCGACTTGTACCGAATTTAACGCAGTGCGAAACATCTCTATGGATTGATTATATTGTTGGCAAGCGACTACGGTTCATTTAAATATGCGAACGACAGGTTTTAAAGGATAAAAACTCCTGAAAAGATAATGACAAATGCCCGGTGACTATTGGCACCTCCGGCACACTAGAGGTTAAATATGTATGGAAAACCAAAAGTTCAAAACATGTGTATGTGACTCATTGTGGTGACAGACGGAAACACGTTGCCGCACAAAAGGACACCTCTTTCCCGGCCTGTCTTTTGCTCCAGTAACAGTGTCAAACAATAACTAACCAAACTTTCAAAGGTATAAGAAATAGAGCACGTGCTTGGGTTTAATTGTTATACATATAATATAAGGAGTAACTTGAATTTTATACTTTTTTCAGGTGATTCTCTTCTCATTTGCCCGGTGACAGATGAGGGAGCCACATCTGTGAGCGTGGTGCTGCCAGGGGACTCTAACCAGCTGTGGTACGACGTAGACTCCTATTTGCCTCTTAAGGCAGGGAAGTTCAACCAGCAAGTCACTATTTCCAAGGTGAGAGCCCTTACAACATACCCTCGTCAGGGGCCTTGTTCCTGGTGCGTCCAATGATAGACGAGCAACGTTCAACTACTTATGAACTGGACGTATTTATGCAGAAAGCGTCCAATCCACAATTTACCAAAATCGAGTTTTACGTGTTTTCCTATAGGTAAATACAAGATTTATATCTGCTGAAAATATCAAAGCTCTAAATGCAATAGATTTTTGGTAATTAATTTTTTTACTAACGCACATTGCAGATATTTGACTTACATTGAAGTTTAAAAACATTATAAAATGTAGGATTACGTAAGGAATACATATTTTTTAATAAACACATTGATAGATTATAAATTAACTATTTATAATAATGCTTATAAAGAAAAAAACACTGATGTTCACTTTACAAATGCTGACTACGCATATTAATGCTTTTTTACCGTCATATTTTCAAACGCCCTTTTCTCTGTTTCATCTTTTTGGAGTTGGATGCTTTCTGCATAACTACATCCAATTAATCTCTCCATTGTGCTGTTCACCCAGGTCAAGCTACTAGAATCAGCACTGTATATCTTGGGGTCAATGCCTGAAGTGTCTATGCCAGATTTTCGTCATTTTGAGATATCAGAAAGATTCAGCCGTTTCTCCGCAGGGGTAGGCAGAGAGAATGGACAGTCACACAACTCTGTCTTGGCACACGCTCCTTGCTTCGTTTACATCATACATACTCTTTTGTTATTTTGACTCTTGACATGGCCCGACTCAAGTATTTGATTCACTTGATCATGCCATGTCTTTCTCAGGCGTTTTCGACTTCTTCTACCATTCACTTTCGCGTCATATTCTCCTGAGGCTCCTTTCTTCGTTCATCCACTCTACATGCCCAAACCATCTAAGCGTCCCTTTCTTAATCCTTTTATTATACATATTATTACACTGTTGTATGAAGATGGGAATTGTTGCCAGGTGGCAATTTCTTTTAACCAACCCAGATTTTTTGAGAGAATACAAATAATAACACAGTATTTTACACACAGTGTAAAGAAAGTTATGAATGTAAATATGTGAATTAAAACAGTTATTCACATATCATAATATAACAGTGGCTTTCGCTGTGACACTTGAACTGTGAATGATGTAAAGTGGTGGGTGGTTATTTCTAGGGTTCTCTCATCACTTGAGCGCAGAGAGAGCCCGTATTCTGATTGATGGTTAAAAATTACCTTCATTTATATTACAGATTCCCGTCTACCAGAGGGGAGGCGCCATCGTAGCCAAGAAGGAGAGAATGCGCCGCGCGTCATCCCTGATGGCCGAAGATCCCTACACTTTTGTGGTTGCCCTCAACAGCAACGTAAGTGCAAACTTAAATAGAATATAACACCTGTCTTTCAAGAAAGACAAACATTCCCGAGTGACGAATAAATAACCTGACAATATTTGAAAAACTCCTACTGCCATCATTTTAAGCGGAAGATGTTGCTTAGCTAACAGAGGAATTGAACTCACGACGCCCGGGTGGGAATTTGACGCGTTTGTCCACTCAGCTACTAATCAGTCAAACAATTCTTAATTGTGAAAACTTTTTATTTGAACCGTATCGTCCCCGGAGAGGCAAAAGGGCTGAAGCGCCTTTTTGGGAGCTTAGTCTTCAGTACCTGGTTGGATTTTGAAAAAAAAAGTTAACTCAATGCTTTCACTGAGTTACCTGAAGCGACGAAATGCTAAAAAAGTCCCAAACTTGTGTCGCTTGAGTCGAGCCTTCTCCCAAATGGTAAATATATTTTAGATGTCTGAAGGGCCACGAAAGTCTTCGGAATCAAACAAGAGTCAGAGCATTATTTGATGCAGAAAGTAAACTCAATCGAAACTGCGTATTTAACTCATTTTTGATCAAAGTGTCGCTTAAGCACTTTTGCCTTTTCAGCGGCGATATGTTTTAGTTTGTAGTGTTGGGTCCTTAATGTATTAAAACTCTGGATTTCGGAAAACAGTGGACATATCATGGAATTTTGTCCATCCCGAATATGTATCGTATTTGATAGTTTTTTTTGTTTATCAACGTGTCTCCATTATTTCACAGGCATCAGCGGAGGGATCTCTTTACATTGACGATGGATCTACATTTGAATACACCAAGGGAAGCTACATTTATGCCAAAATCGCATTCCGGAACAACGAACTATCCTATATGTGAGTTCACATGTTTATTCATTCATATACTAACGCACCTTTGTCCAATTACAAAAAATATACAACACGAAATGGGAAAAAAAGAGCAACAGAGAAAGAACAGCACGTACGAGGCCTGTTCAAAAGAAAAGGATAATTTTGAATTTTCGCGGGCTGTGTACATTCGATTATCGTTTTTTTTTTGTCATGTTGGTACACATATGTTTATCATATGCTTTCTGCATAACTACGTCCAAGTGATCCCAGGTTAACTTCTTCGTTTCCTTAAAAGAACGCCCTCATGTTTACCCCGATCGGATAGAAAACTGATTTCGTCATTTACATAAGACCTTTCGACTTCTAGACCCCAGACAAGCCAATGAAAATGATTGTCTCTTCAAGAAACAAATTCATTATTTAGAAAAGTTCGATTTAATTTCTAGTAAAGAATTATTTTTACAAATAAAACAGATGAACTTTGTTTAAAACCACTTTTTATTATTCAATATTATGTCTACCGGTTTCGGAAGCACACCAGTAGACATAATATTGAATAATAAAAAGTGGTTATAAACAAAGTTCATCTGTTTTATTTATAAATGTGGCAAGCCACAAAGTAAATGCTTTGAACGAATATGTAATTTTTTTACTTGTGCTGGTGCTTCTGAAACCGGTAGACATAATATTGAATAATAAAAAGTGGTTATAAACAAAGTTCATCTGTTTTATTTATAAATATGGCAAGCCACAAAGTAAATGCTTTTTACGAATATGTAATTATTTTTACTTTTGTTTTTCTAGTTTCCCCGACCCGACGGCTTCCTACCCGACTGAATCGTGGCTGGAGCGCGTCGTGATTGCCGGGATCGGCGCTCCACCAAAGGGCGCCACTCTGATCATCGAAACCGACGCAAACGCGCCCAAGATTTCCGCGTTGGCCCTGACGTACCACACCGGAAACGACGTGCTCGTGATCCGAAAGCCAGAGGCTCCCATGGGCGTGCCGTGGAAGATCGTCTTGAATGTGTAATATTACGAAATTAAATGTTGTAGACAGTCAACGGGCGTTAAAAATGTTACTTTACTAAGTCTAAATGATTCCCGAGTTGTTGGCGTGAGGTCGGGCAGAGTCTTAGTATTTTATTACTGTAATTATTTTCATTATTTGGTTGTAAAAGTAAATAATAAATCATGTACGTATTTATGGAAATCAGATTTTGAATTTTACAATGTGGATCCCATGTTTTGTCTGTCGCGTCGGGTGTATGTTGATTATGACATGTTATATGTTGGAAATGTTACAGCGTGTGCGGAAAATGGCATAGGGTTTGTCGTTAATGGCACTTTTTACGCTGCAAGTGATCCAATTGGTGTTGCTAATGATCAAGTTAGTGTCAATAATGGCCGATATTATGATGGAAATAATCAATGGCATATCACAAATTACCAAAATCATGTTGATAACAGTCGAGGGCAATATGGAAATTGTCGAATGTGTAAATGTTGCTGCCGGGGATATGTTGCAATTGTCCAAGTGCATGTTATTAATAACAATTATTTTGCAAATGATCAAGGGTACGCTGGAAAAAATGTTCAAATTGATACAGTTGAAAATGACAATGTTAATGTTAAAAATGATCCTGTGAATGTTGAAAATAAACAAGGATATGATGGAAGTGGTCAAATTAATGTCAGATATGATCAAGTTCATGTTGGCAATGTTGAAAATAATCAAGGGTATGTTGATAATGTTAATTTTGGAAATGATCATAGACACTGCGATAATAACAGTAATATTGGTAACAATCGAGTCAATGTCATAAATACTCAAGGATATGTTGGAAATGTTAATGTTCGTTATGATCAAGTCAATGTTGAAGATACTCAAGAACATGTTGGTAATGTCAATGTTGAAAGTGATCCCGTTAACGTTGGTAATGTTCAAGTCAATTTCGAAAATAATCTAGAACATGTTGTAAGTGACCCAATCAATGTTGTAAATTACCATAGTCATTCCATCCTGCGTGACTTTAGCATGTTTCTTATCTTAACGAAAACAGTTTACGCACTCTTTGCGTATGCGTCGAAAATAATGTTGACGGTTCTATTGGTCAACGTGGACTTTCCGGTATACGTCACTTTCAAAATACAGTTTTGCAGGATGGGGTTGATTTTAAAATTTTATGTTTAATTATAATATAAAGGACTAAACAAAATAATTAGTACGATAAACAAACAAAAAAAATTAAGAATTTCAATTTCACCCGATAAAGGGGAAAAATTACCTTAATTCGGGCTGACACGCTCACAACACATTCTATGTTTTGTCTCTTCGGTGGAATCCAACTCATTCTTTCTAATTTCAACATGAATTGACTACGCCCAATGATATTTTCATAATAACTTAGCTTCAACGCTATATCACTGGCACCAAGTGTTGATCATCTTTTGTATTTTATATCAGTGATAAATATGTAATTGATTTTTTTTTATATGTAGACTAGAGTAATAAACCTTATTTAGTATATACATACATACATGGCCTGTTCAAAAGAAAAGGTGAATTTTGAATTTTCGCGGGCTGTGTACATTCGATTATCGTTTTTTTGTTGTTATGTTGGTACACATATGTTTATCATATGTTAGCATTATCAGCCATTTTGGATTAGTGGTTTTTTTTTGACAACTGGAATGGTTAGTCACGTTTTTGTGTGTTCTTCGATTTTCTACTTTTGAAAAAAATGGATCAAAGAATATGTATCAAATTTTGATAATGCCAACATATGATAAACATATGTGTACCAACATAACATAACAAAAAAAATCAATAATCGAATGTACACAGCCCGCGAAAATTCACCTTTTCTTTTGAACAGGCCTCGTACATATTGAGATAAACGATTTTTTTAAATTATTTGATTAAAATAGCACATCTTTTCAGAGTGGTATCGCCCTGGTGAAAGACCACCATTCAGAATCTAAATGTAGCTTGAAATGGCTTTAGCCATGCTTGGTGACCAGATCTGAATTACCAGATGCTTCCCAACCTTCTTCTTTCTCATTTCCTTTCCTTCACAACATACCTGATTGGGGAAGCCATAGTCCCACTGGCTCCTTGCAGTTGGTTTTTACATAACTCTTTTCTAGCACAAAGTGTTTAAGATTTCACTGTTAATGTTTTCTTTAAAACAATATTTGCTATTTTCTAGACCTCACTTGGGAAGCATCATAAGAGACAGAAGATGAATGTCCGGTCTTTCTTTCATAAGCCATACCACTTAAATAGATGTGCTATTTTAATAATAATTTAAAAAAAGTATTACCGCGGTCTGAATTAACTATGTTCAAAACAGGTGAATTTTTGATTTTCTTGGGCTGTGTACATTCGATTATCGTTTTTTGTTGTTATGTTGGTACACATATGTTTATCATATGTTAGCATTATCAGCCATTTTGGATTAGTGGTTTTTTTGACAACTGGAATGGTTAGTCACGTTTTTGTGTGTTCTTCGATTTTCTACTTTTTTGAAAAAATGGATCAAAGAATATGTATCAAATTTTGATAATGCCAACATATGATAAACATATGTGTACCACTAACATAACAAAAAATTAATCGAATGTACACAGCCCGCGAAAATTCACCTTTTCTTTTGAACAGGCCTGCACATATTGAGATAAACGATTTTTTAAATTATTTGATTAAAATAGCACATCTTTTCAGAGTGGTATCGCCCTGGTGAAAGACCACCATTCAGAATCTAAATGTAGCTTGAAATGGCTTTAGCCATGCTTGGTGCTATTTCGACCTCACTTACCGCAACAGAGACAGAAGATGCGCATGTGTCCGTTCTAACGATAAGCCAACACTATAAATAGACTGGTACTACCGTAATACATAGTATGTACCGCGGTCTGAATTAACTATGAACATTAATAAGGGAAGCGAGACTAGCAGTCCACAGGGGTGTTCTGATACCAACCCTGATGTGAGGTATAGAACTGTCTGAGGAAAGACGAAAGTAGACTGAATGCAGAAGAAATGAAATTCTTTATCTGTATGTGTGTTAAAATCATGTACAACTGTATTATGAATGCGATAAAACCATGTAAAGTTAATATAAGCGTAATGAACAAGATGAGAAAATTAAACTTAGATGTTTCGGATAAATATGTAGAGTGGATGGACGGAGAAAGGAGTGTCAAAATTTAGAGAGTGAAATAAGAAGTCAGGGATGCCCCAGGAAGATAATGCATGATGAGGTGAATTTTTAATCACAATACTGAATTTTTTTTTTTCAATGTCAATATTGTTTTCTAAAAATTTTAACTGAAAATATCAGATTTTTAGAAACTTTACTTACATAAGCTTAAAATACTCTTTTTGCTATGAGAGATCTCAAATAAATAAATTTATTCTTTAGTCAATAAAACAAATGAAATAATTCTTACTAAATTTAATTTAATTTTTTTAATGAATAAAACACAAACTTTTTTATAACCACTTTATTATTTAATATTGTCCTGATGATGGAAGGGTACTTCCGAAACCGGCAGACGTAATATTAAATAATAAAGTGGTTATAAACAAAGTTTATGTGTTTTATTTATAAATATGGCAAGCCACAAAGTAAATGCTTTTTACGAATATGTAATTTTTTAAAATTTGATTTCCGTCCTTAAAAACTTTTTTGTTACTTATGTGATAAAAAATCTATGTTTTTTTTTACAAGGCACAATTTATTCATAAATGCAATAGTTTCTAATAAATTCTAGTGAATATTGTTTAATATACTATAAATTATAAATTGTGAATTCGAAGAATATTAAAATTAAATAAAAAAAATATTGTTTAATATACTATAAATTATAAATTGTGAATTCGAAGAATATTAAAATTAAATAAAAACATTTTAAGGTTTCTTTCTTTTTATTGCACAATGAGATTAGAGATGGTCGATATTCCTGTACTGGTGATTTTGGAACCAGTTCCTTTCGGAATTTTTACCAAAAATATCCAAAATGGTATTCGAAAAATTGTAATGACTCATGAAAAACAATCTTAAATATAAAACTCCTAGTGAGGAACTGCTTCCTTTCTTTCAGAATTTTGCTAACTTTCCCCCCTCTTGCATATTAGTATACTGATTAACCTTCCAGTCATCAGGAAGCCAGGAACCAGTTTCAAAGGTAGCTGAATAAAGAACCGGTTCCATGTTGAATTCTGGTAACTGAAACCGCAGTGACAGCCCATTTCAGATACCAGCCATTTCTAGATAAGATCACAGAGTAAAGAATGTTACCGCATAAGCAAATTAGTGAGTATTAGGGTAAGGGAAATAGGATAATAGGAGAGGGAAGAGGACTTTGACACCAGCTCATTATTGGTGGAACCATGCATTTGATTGTCCAGAGGCACATTAGTGTGGTAAAACACTTAACCCTGCAGAAATGGGCGGTCTATTTGATAAATTCGCTATCTTAACCAACACACGTCTTTGGATCACAGATGTCGAGTGGGAAAGCTTACCTTTTTTACTGATATTTCAATGAAGGATGCTTTGAAGAACTAAGCAGGAAGCAGGCCAAACGCGTTAACAACATTTCTAGATTTGTGGATCATTCCTACGACTTGTTCCTGTGTTCAACAGTTTGGCTGTTGTAATTTACCTGCCTCTGTGTTTCTTCCCTCTTACGACTAGATTGTCTCTTCAAAACCCAGGTTCACTTCTTCCTTTCCTCAAAAAGGCCCTCCACACAGCAAGCCCAAAGATGACATAGGCCCTGAGGGAAAGCATTTCGCTTCGGGCCTCCTGTGTGGAGTTAACCTAAAAAAAGAATACGACCTTTATATTCAAAATCCCCACATTTTTATCTTATCCTCAAAGCATTTATGTAAATGAAAACATTGCTTTGGTTCAAAATATATTTAATTTAATTTTTTTTGTTTTTATATGTTTCGTATTATTTATAGAGAGAAAAAAAATCCTATTTAAGACTGTAATATTATAATATAATACACTATTTATTTGAATTCAATAGTTCCTAGTGTCATTTTGAAAATCGATTTTTTTTAGCCACACTGACGTAGGCAAACTTCAAATATTTATTACTCGACTTGTACCAAACTCAACAAAATGCAAAATATCTGTGTGGATTGACTATTTTGTTGACAAGTTATTATGGTGCATTTAAATATGCAAACAATAGGCGTTAAAGGATAAAAACTCCTGAAAAGATAATGATGAATGCCCGGTGACTATTGGCATCTGTCACACTAGAGGTTGAAGAGCAAAGTAGTAGACAGGTATTACAACAGTCAATAATAGATAGGTACTGCAATAAATTTGTAGTAGGTACTTTCTTGGAAAATTTTCCTTCTTATTTGAAAGTGTTCCATTTTTCAAGTAGGTACAAATAATAAACAAAAGACAGTCAGTTATTTTGACATTAGTATTATTGGAGGGAAACTGAAAAAATGGCGAGAGAAAAGTTAGAAATTGTTTCATTTGTTGGAAGTTAGTGTTTTGTGTTGTGAAATTCGTTGGATAAGTGTGATTTCAGAATAGTAAGCAGGAGAAGAAGACAGAGGGATCCTTCACTGTAAAACATAACATGCTAAGATACTTCATTTGGGGTAAGTGATGTTTTTTATATTATTCTTCCCATATATGTATATTATAATCAATGATTCTTCCTATTATGATATAAGTCATCAGTTTTGCATATGCAGATAACTAACTAACGTAGGCAGAGAGGATAGACCGTTGTACAACTCTGTCTTGGCACACACTCCTTACTTCCTTCATATTCACAAATCATCCCATACATACCAATGGCCCGACTGAAATATTTGATTCTTTCGCGTCATATATACTTTTCACACCCCTTTCTTCGTTTATTCGCTCTACATGCCCAAACCATCTAAGCGTCCCTTTCTTAATTCTATTCATTACGTTCACATCAGCCATGCATTCTTTCCGGATATCCACATTTTTAACACGGTCATACATGGTTTTAGGGCACATACGCCTCAGGGATCTCATTTTCACAGCCTTCAGTCTACTTTCATCCTTCCTCACCGCCATACATCAGAGTTGGTATATGCACTCCATTGTGGACTGAAGATGTGAAATTGAATTGAATATATCCATATATATACATAAAACATCAAAAACAATTCTGGAAAGCCACTAACATTTATTTATACTATTTTCGAAGGAAGCGAAAACTTGGGGGTGTGACATTGTATTTTAAATAAAACGATAAACTTTGTAAAACACCACTTTATTTGAGTTAACCGCCAACCAGGTTTCGCTTTTCTCAAGCTTCTTCAGGGCTTTTACATCAACTGAATTAAATGTGAATACCGCTCAAGAATCCCTATTCACCGAAGTCAGTGGAACTATGGTAGCCCTAATTTGTGGTATGTTGTATGCAGTGGCGGCTTGTGACTTTTTAGTGTGCTAGAGAGGTAAGATTGAAAAAAAAACGTCATTATTGATGTTGTTGTAACCGAAAACCATTTATATTTTTTTCAAAATTTCAATTTTTTGTATGAACATTTTTCAGAAATCCCGTGCTGTGCACCACGATAACTGAAATATCCTGAAAATCTTCATACAAAAAAAAATCTTGAAAAAAATATATATCATTTTCAGCTACTAACAATGTCGTATTTTTCAATCTTAGCACTCTAGCGCACAAAAAAATCACGAGCCGCCACTGGTTGTATGGCTAAAGAAGGTGGGGATGGGAAAGAGATGGGGAAAAGGAAGGTTGGGAAGTACCTGGATATTCAGATCTGATCACTAAACACAGCTAAAGCCATTTTAAGCAACTCTTTGATTGTGATCAGAAGAGTGTTATTTATACTGTTTCCAAACAACCCACACTATCCGTGGAATATTTGACCGGTTAGTGGCTGAGTGGACAAACGCATCGGATTCCCACCCGGGCGTCGTGGGTTAAATTCCTCTGCTGGCTAAGTCATCCATAATTGCACAAGCAACATCTTCCGCTTATTATGATGGCAGGAGAATTTTTTCAAATATTGTCAGGTTATTCGTAACCCGGGAGAATTATTAATATCGTAAGGACTCATTAGGTGTTCGTGGCTGCAAATGAAGGCGTCTTTACATGGAGTTTTTGGCATTGTGTGTATGCAAGATTCAAAGGTTTTTTTAGATTTTTAGAGGAGCTATAAGCTAAACTTAGGGCCAGGGGAATGTCTTACCACAAGCGTGACGAGAGGCGCATGTGCTGTTACCAAAAACCATAGTGTGCAAGTGGTTTGCGAGGGACTTGAGTTGGGCTCGCGGCAAGCTGATGCCTATCGGTTTTTGCCGAGGATCGAGGGGCGCTCGCTGGTCGCTCGTGAACGTCAAACAGGAGTGTCATGGCACGCTGCAAGCCATTTACGTATTTTCCGTCTTTAATTTGTATGCGCCGTCTAAAATAGTGATAATGAGTGATTTGAAGGGAGAAAAGTGTCTGCTGTTAACAGATGCATATAAAGAAAACCAAGTTCTATGGAACCCCAAGAATAAAAATATTATAAAAAGCATTTGAAGAAATACGCTTGGGCAAAAATTGGTGTTGATGTAAACATGCTGAAGCCCTAAACGAACACTACGGATACGCCTGCTCGCCGTTACGGTTACCGTGGTCGTGGACATTGCGTACACACTTGAATCTCGTCACTGTGTCTGTAATTGTTACAGTTACACCTCACTAGTGAGTATCGAATAGCCAGGTATTTCCCAACCCTCCTCTTCCCCATCTCCTTCCCCTCCTCACTAACCTCAACCTCACACCATACCCGAATTGGGGATGCCATAGTCTCACTGGCTCTAGACGGTTGGGAGCAGTTGAGACTCTTGCGCGGTATTCACTATAAAAGCCGGCTTAATATGTTCAGTGATTGGCGACTTAATGAATCTGCCATTTGAGGGTTGAGTAACTACTCATTAAGTAACCTTAATCATCGGATTGACATGGCGGTAAACCGGCGACCATTTCACCACCGTCAAGTAGCTCCCAATCGGCGAATCGTAGGATTGAGTGTCGAGTATTTTAAACATACATAATTGTCAGGTAGCGTTGCCCAGCAGTGGTGGAACTGATTATGTACGTTACGCGACGAGGAGCGCTAGTAGAAAGTTTACTCAGAGGCGGTGAAATGCCCCCTCACTCTTTCAAAATAAAATCTGCTAATAAAGAAGACATGCTTTTTTTTAAAGGTCGATGACCTTTGATTGGATAATTTTCTCAGAATATCAATGGCGCTAGGGTTGTATACAAATGGACATAACATAAGTTCATTTTTTTAAATTTAGGCATTAAAATTCCGTCCTTACAGGGAAATAAGTGGGAAAAGTTTTTTTACAAAAACAGTAATTTATATTCAATATGTTTCTATATTTTTTATCTTTCTTATAAAAGTAACTATAATTATCAATATCAATGGACCATTCAAATCATCAATAGCTAATATCCCCCCAAACTTGGATGAAGGGTTTTTTTAAATTACATCTTAATTCAAATTGGTAATGCACAATCCTAAGTAATTAAACACTTTAATAACTCTCACATTATTTTGAGACTTATTTAGTTAAGAAATATATTTAAAGCAATAATTTTTTAATTACATATATAATTCATTTTTAAGACTATATTCAATAAATCTAACTAATTACCGGGGTTATTTTTTATTTAAATATATACAAACTTAGCAATAATACTCAACAACAAAGAAATCAAAGTGAATTTACAAAATAAAAAAAAACTTGAAAACAATTGTTAGTAAATCCAAACTTAGTCGGCCTCTTTTCATTTTATTTTTAATAGTGAAAACCGCATAATAGTCCCAATCAGGGTATGTTGTGAGGCCAAAGGTAATGGGGACGGGAATGAGATTGGGAAGAGGAGGGTTGGGAAGCCTAAGCACAGGATTACCTGTTTTAATTAATCCTTTCAACTTTAAATTTGATTATCTTGATAAAAACATTTATATGGAAACTAAATTTATAAAAACATCAGTAATGATCATTAAATTATAGTAAAGTAATTTGTCAATACTGAAAAGTAATTGTTTTAAATTTGACACTTCTAACTTTATAACTTTTTTTTTTTTCTTCATATTTGTACAGTCTCCGTCAAATGCCAATATTCAGCCTGTTTGAGCTTTTGATCAAATAGTAATCAGTCTTAGCATGACGATATTGTTTATGATCACAATTTGATTAAAAGCTTAAATGAGCCGAGAATCGGGGTTTAACGAGGACCGTTCAAATGTAAAAAAATCAAAATGGCGCTTGATTTGATAGTCGTCAAATGTGAACGAATTTATTCAAACATGGCTTGAAAGGGCTTTAGCCAAATATGTTATATATTTAGTATAGCCTACAGACAAGCCGTCATGTGGCATGTTTGCATGACTACCTTTTTTGTTTCTATAAGTAACTAATATTCATGTATTCAAAAAATAAAGTTTAAAAACAAAAATAAAATGTTTGTTTTTGAAAAATTGATAGGAACAATATATTTATAAATGTGGAAACCGCACTGCCAAGAGTCCTAACTGCCTGGAGCCAGTGGGACTATGGCAGCCCCAATTAGAGGAATGTTGTGAGAGTGAAGAAAGTGAAGAGAAGAGGATGGTTGGGAAGACTTTTCCTCTCGTTGCTTGAAATGTCTTCAGCCATGTTTGGTGACCAAATCTGAACAGTCAGGTACTTCGTAACCTTCCTCTTCCCCATCTCCTCCCCCTACCTACTGCCTTCAACCTCACAACATACCCAATTGGGGATGCCATAGTCTCACTGGCTCTAGTGGTAGATACTCCAAGTGTCGCCCTGGTGAAATACCACCATTCAGAATTGGAGCATTGCTTGAAATGGCTTTAGCCATTTTTGGTGACCAGATCTCATAGCCAGGTACTTCGCAACCTTCCTCTTCATCTTCCCCATCTCCTCCCCCTCCCCACTTTCTTCCACCTCAAAAAATACCCAATTGGGGATGCCATAGTCTCACTGGCACCAGACGGTTGGAAGTATTTTCTCTTGTGCGCTATAAAATAAAAAATATAAAAATACAATCACTGTACCACTGAATCAACGAACGTAAAAACAATTTCTTTAAGTACAAACAAAACAAAATAAAACACTGTCCAAATATCTTTTTTAAACAACTTTTGGTTCACCAATTTACACTTGTTCATTTTGGGCATAATACGAGGTTTGTTCAAAAGAAAACGTGAATTTTAAATTTTCGCGGGCTGTGTACATTCGAATATCGATTTTTTTCTTGTTATGTTGGTACACATATTTTATCATATGTTGGCATTATCAGCCATTTTGGATTAGTGATTTGTTTTTGACAACTGGAAAGGTTAGTCACGTTTTTGTGTGTTCTTCGATTTTTTACTTTTGAAAAAAATAGATCAAAGAATATGTACGAAATTTTGCGTTAAAAATGGAATAAAGTGCTCCAACGCACTTAAAATGTTGACTGTGGCATTCGGCGAGTCTACTTTGTCTCAAAAAAGTGGTACAAGCGCTATACGGAAGGCCGAGAAGATGTTAATTACGATGATCGTCCTTTAGGTGCAACCACGTCAACAAACGAAGAAAACATCGAAACAGTGAAGAAAATGGTTTGGGAAAATCGTCGAATCACTATTAGGGAAGTTGCAGAGGATGTTGGCATATCAATCGGCTCATGCCATGCAATTTTCTCGGATGCTTTGGGCATGAAACGTGTGGCAGCGAAGTTTGTTCCGAAATTGCTAAATTTTGAGCAAAAGCAACGTCGCATTAATATCGCTCAGGAGTTGTTGAATGACGTCAACGACGATCCAGATTTGCTCAAAAGGGTCATAACTGGTGATCAAACGTGGGTATATGGTTATGACGTCGAAACCAAGGCCCAATCATCCCAATGGAAGCGGCCAGAAGAGCCAAGACCGAAAAAAGCACGCCAAGTTCGATCAAATGTGAAGGTTTTGCTCACTGTTTTCTTCGATTACAATGGCGTGGTGCATCATGGGTTCTTGACAACAGGTCGTACGGTTAATAAGGAATACTACAAGGAAGTTATGCAACGTTTGCGTGAAGCAATACGGCTCAAACGATCGGAATTGTGGAAAAACAAATCATGGATTTTGCATCACGATAATGCACCAGCTCACACATCAATGCTTGTTCGTGATTATTTGGCCAAAAACAACACCGTAATCATGCCTCAACCACCGTATTCACCAGATTTGGCTCCCTGCGACTTTTTCCTATTGCCGAAACTGAAGAGACCAATGAAAGGAAAGCGTTTTGCCACAATTGATGAGATAAAGTCAGAATCGAAGAACGAGCTGATGGCCATACCGAAAAGCGCATTCCAGAAGTGCTTCGAGGATTGGAAGAAGCGCTGGCATAAGTGCATTATATCTGAGGGGGATTACTTTGAAGGGGAGAAAATGGATATTGATGAATAAATAAATCCTTTTCGAAAAAAATGGAAATTCCCCTTTTCTTTTGAATAAACCTCGTATATCTTTTAGTAGTAATGGTTGCTGGGCGGGCCAAGAGTAAATGCTCCCTGAATGTTGGCACCGTTGATCCCCAGTCCTAACTGCTGCTGGGCGAACTGCGGCGATGACAGGAGCATGTCACTGAAAAGAAAAAAAATGTTAATTCACGTTTGTGAAAATATTTTTTTGTCAAGTATTTTTCACAAGGAATACTGAATTACCCCAAAGCTTTAAAGATCGCGTGCTTAGCTCAAGTTAAAATAATAAAATTGAATGCATGAATGTGTGCCAAGACAGAGTTGTATGGCGGTCCGTCCTCTCTGCCAACCGGCGTGATGGTTAGTTAGTTAAATTGAATTAATTGCCAAAATGGCTCAGTTTTGAAAATAACTGTCTAGAAATTGCATTGAACAAATATTATTACAAAAAGCTTCGAGCGTTATCAGGAATAAAAATCCTTAGAAAGACATCAATATCTTTGAATTCGTTCCTCGACTGACCTACTTTCCTAAATATAATTTAATACAACCGTAGAGATGATATTATAACAACAATTTGCATGTATGCGATGTGCAACATAAGGAGTTAGCTATAGCGAATATAATTTAGTCATCAAAGGGAATAGTGTGAGAAAGAGTGGCGGCCGGTATTCCCAGGTGTCACCTTTCAACAACAGAACATGCTTTAAACAATAATAGAGACATTAATATCCACAATAATTCATTACAACAAATAAACAGTTCGTTCTCTTATCAAATACGATACCCTTTCATGTTTATGTATTTATACTGGCTTTTAACAAACTCAGTTAGTATACAATAATTGTTAAAAAAAAATTACAAATACAAAGGATACATCAGATGAAAAATTACAAAACTCAATCAATCATAAATAATACAAACAAAATCAAGATACACAAAGAGAGACCTAAATAAATATTCAATTATCCCAAACAATAATATATTGATCAGCACACTCTATCCTATTATACAGTTGGCACCTTAGAGTATATAGAGTGGTATCAATCCAAGGCAGTATAGTCAGTTTTTTAATGATTTTTACCTGACTCGGCAGACCTGGACGTGGCTAAGACCAAGGCTAGGGAATTTATACATCCATTCACATCACATATCGACACAATGTTTTTGTTTATTCGCAAAACCACTTTTTCACAGTATTGTTATCAACAAAATATAGCATATAACCTAAAAAACCGTTTAGTTTTGTCAAGTTTAGTGGCATAATAAAAAACGCGGTGACCCAGGAGCCCAAGATCATTGTGGCAGTACGTAGAAGCGGTGTATTATATTTGTTGTCTCTTTCTCTCTCATGGTGTACGACGTAAAACCCGGAGAAAGTGATTTATCGCAAGTTTGTACAGGTTGGGTAAAAATAATTAGCTCTCTCTCCATACATTGTTTCTCCAAGGGGCTAAAGTAGGCAGGTACATTTATTTCAATACTGCTAAGACATACTGTAGTATCGAGATAACCGTGAATTATTTTATGTAAACATATTAAATTAGTTGTGTAATAATAATAGTTAATGTCACAGGCGTAGCCAGGGGGGTTGGGAGTTCAACCCCCCCCCACAAATTCAAAATATGCCCGACAGCGCAATCGGTAACCTTCGTATGTTTTCGGGACGAATAAGCTTTCAACTGAAATTGTTGGAGAGATTCTTCTCGCTGTCATATTTTTAATATAACAGTGGAGCGTACTGCAGAAATTGCGTCGTAATGGGACGTTCGCTCGAAGGCAAAGTCAGTCACGATGAACGAAAATGGACTAAACCCATGCAAAACCAGTATATGAAAAGCAAAATTCGGAACTAGATAATTAACAAAGTACTAGTTTACAACGCCGCGGCATGACTTATCACCGGCGTATCAAAATATTCCCATATCTCAGAGATAATGTCCCGAAAGAATCCAATTTAAGCTTTGCTGGATGGTTTTCAAATCAATTAACGGAATGGCTCCGGATTATTTATCGGAATTGTGTATTCCTGAAGATTCCAATTCGCGACAGTCAACTCTTAGATCGGCAATGTCATCGGCTATCGGAAGGTTGAAGGAACCAAAGCGCACACCAGACACTAAGTTCGGAGAACGCGCCTTCGGAGTGTCAGGTCCTTAAGCCTGGAATAGTCTACCACATGATCTGAGAGTAATAAAAGACTCGACAGAGTTCAGAGCTAAACTCAAAACTCATCCTTTCATAAAATCATATCCTTAACAGAATTGCCCTAATTTATTTACACAGCTTGGCTAACCCGTTAGCATCTAAACTCACCAGTATAATAATATGTTTTCATAATTATTCCGCAATACTCAATCCTCGGTCTACTGCTAAACAGAAAGTTAGACGGTATTCCACAGCGTGCTAACTAACTAACTAACCATTACGCCGTTTCCCCGCAGGGGTAGCCAGAGAGGATGGACCGCCATACAACTCTGTCTAGGCACACACTCCTTGCTTCGTTTCACATTCATACATCGTCTCATACATACTCTTCTGTTATTCTGACTCTTCACATGATTCGATTCAAGTATTTGATTTACTTGATCGTGCCATGTCTTTCTCGGGCGTCTTCGACTTCTTCTTCCATTCACTTTTGCATCATATCTTTTCACACTCCTTTCCGATAAATGTAAATATCAATAAGGTAATTTCAGCTATAGCTTTCGGCATTAAAATAGTTTAATGGTTAATTTAGCCATGGCTTTTAAGTTTTAAAGTAATATTTCACAAAAATGGCGCCATAAAAAATAGCAAGTATTATTATAACTTCCTTAAATTTATTTATAGTTTTTGTGTTCAATTTGTAGAACTCATATTTTTTTTTTGATAATTCAGTTGAATTAAATTTAATATTATTATTATTTAGTTATTCTATTTTTTGTTTTTAGTGACAGTTTGATAGTGGCCTTAAAATCAGGAAACAGCTGTCACCAAAAACAAAAACAAAAACAAAAAATAGTAGAATTCAATAATATTAAATAAAATTATATTAAAAAAGAGAAAAAAAGAAACTTCCTTAAAGCAATGTCTTCTCGGCACAGTTGTCTTCTGAGAGAAAGTGTCAGCAACAGATATTATTCTACACTCTTTTCTTCTTTCATCCGCTCTACATGTCCACACGCTTATTCATTACGCTTGCATCAGCCTTGCATTCTTTCCGGATATTCACATTTTTAATACGGTCACGCGTGGTTTTACCGCATATACGCCTCAGGGATCTCATTTCTGCAGCATTAATTCTACAATAATGGTCGTGGGGACATTATTCTTGAATAGCTGTAACCTTTGACTGGTTTCGCCGCTGGATACGTCTTCGGACAGGCCATTGTTATACAAATAGATTTATTGTGCGATTTAGACCTCTCGTGAAAACACGTGCGTGCAGAGTCGTGCAAAAAAATGTGCACTTGCTTTGGACGGGTGGTTCAAGAGCGACTAACATTATATTTAATAAGAAATTTGAAAATTCTAAATTTGGTCTTTCTCTAGGGCGATACTTGGAGTATCTACCACTCCGGAACGTGTCGCAAATATATTATATATTATTTTAGGTTTATCAAATGTGATTTGACATATTTTAGTTATATAAAATGGAATCATCCAATTGTTAAAAAAACGCATTTTAATCTATTCTGAAAAAATAAAAATTGCCTACCAGCAAATAAATTCTCAATTAATTTCAATTATTCGATTTTAAATTACAAGAAACCGAGTTTAGATGAATATGACCAAGAAAGGGACGCCTAGATAGTTTCGGCATGTAGAGCGAATGAACGAAGAAAGAAGTGTGAAATGAATATATGATGCGAAAGTGAATAGAAGAAGACATCGAGGACGCCCGAAGAAGACATGTTACTATCAAGTAAATCAGATAATCGGGTCATGTGAAGAGTCAGAATAACAGAAGAGTATGTATGAGACGATGTATGAATGTGAATGAAGCAAGGAATGTGTGCCAAGATAGAGTTGTACGGCGGTCCGTCCTCTCTGCCTACCCCTGCAGGGAAACGGCGTGATGGTTAGTTAGTTAGTTAGTTTGTTTTAGAAACTGAGTTTTTGTCCGTAAAAAATTATATCAAAAATATTATCAAAAATAGTTACCAGAAAAAAAAAAAAAATTTACAATATTAAACCGCCTCTAATCACCATAATTTTCCAAAGAACTGTCCACTCAATACTCAATGGGGGTCTATGGATAAAAAAATATCTTTGTTACAAGCAACACATGTGTTTTCTGGAGTACCTAACTAGATAATTAATAGCCTTCGTTTAATAGTTTACCCACTTTAAAATAAACCTTCTTTTCAGAGTCCTTTGTAGGTACCTAATTGCATTACTGCATTCAACGCCGTTTCCAAGGGTTTCTGGAAACCTTTGAAAGCCTTGGAAACTTTGTTTCCAGTTGCTAATTTAATGTTTCATGTTTTTAATTCGTTCGTATTATTCTTTATGTTGTGCTAGGTAGGAACGAAGTACGTATGCAGAATGAGTTGATGACGAATGTAAGTAAGTCAAAGTCATGGTGTTTGAAAGAGAGAGTACGAGAACAGCGTGCAATATAGTTGTGGATAATGAATACTTGGAGCAAGTGGATGAGTTTGTGTATTTAGGAAGTATGTTCTAGAGAGATGGAAAGGCTGATAAGGATATTGAAAGTAGGGTGAATGCAGGAAACTCCATTAATGGAGGACTGAACGCTTTTGGCGCAAATAATAAATTGTCCAAAGAAGCAAAGCTAGCAGTCCACAATGGAGTGCTTATACCAACCCTGATGTATGGTAGTGAGGCATGGAACTGGCAAAGGAAGATGAAAGTAAACTGAATGATGAATACTTGGAGCGAGTGAAAGAGTTTGTGTATTTGGAAGTATGTTCTAGAGAGACGGAAAGGCTGATAAGGATATTGAAAGATGGGTTTTCTTAGTATATTTTTTTATATAAATACCGCACAAGAGTCTCATCTGCTCCCAACCGTCTGGAGCCAGTAAGACTATGGTATCCCCAAATAGGGTATGTTGTGAGGTTGAAGGTAGTGGGGAGGTGAAGGTGATTGGGAAGATGAAGGTTGGGAAGTACCTGGCTATTCAGATCTGGTCACCTAACACGGCTAAAGCCATTTCAAGCAACGTTTCGATTCTGAATAGTGGTCTTTTACCAGGACGATATTTGGAGTATCTACCACTCTGGAACGTGCCGCAAATATACTTTTTACTATTTTTTATACGAATTAAATGTGTTATGACACATATTTATTAAATAAAAGTTATTGGCACACGCCGGGTTTGAACCCGCGACCTTTGGATTCGTAGTCGAGCGTCTTACCACTCGACCATGGGGGCCGTAGGGTGAATGCAGGACACTGCACTAATGGAGGACTGAACGCTGCTGGCGCAAATATTGTCAAAAGAATCGAAGCTAGCAGTCCACAATGGAGTGCTTATACCGACCCTAATGTATGGCAGTGAAGCATGGAACTGGCAGAGGAAGGATGCAAGTAGACTGAATGCTGTAAAAATAAAAACCTCGAGGAGTATATGTGGAAAATCGATGTAACTAACTAACTAACCATCATGTCGTTTCCCCGCAGGGGTCGGCAGAGGATGAACCGCCATACAACTCTGTCTTGGCACACACTCCTTGCTTCGTTCATATTCATACATCGTCTCGTACTTACTCTTCTGTTATTTTGACTCTTCACGTAGCCCGATTCAAGTATTTGATCGTGCCATGTCTTTCTCGGGTGTCCACGACTTTTTCTTACATCCAATGTATGACCATGTTAAAAATGTTGAGTTCCGGAAAGAATGCAAGGCTGAATAAGATTAAGAAATGAATGAATAAGATTAAGTAAGGGACGCTTAAATGGTTACGATAATGTAGAGCGCATAAACGAAAAAAGAAGTGTGATGAGAATATATCCTATCTTAACAAACGGATTGCAAACTTTGGAGCACAGACGTCAGGTGGGAATGCTGTCCTTGTTCTACAGGTATTTCAATGTAAGATGCTCCGAGGAACTTGCGTCATTGATCCCTTCGGCACCGGTGCATAGTCGGGAAACTCGCCAAACGCGCGCCCAACATTTGTACACGGTCGACATTCAATACATGAGAACGGGTCGCTTTTACGACTCGTTCTTATGTTCAACAGCTCGGCTATGGAACGATTTGCCGGCCTCTGTGTTTTCTCCCTCCTTCAACATGGGCCTCTTCAAGACCCAAGTTCACTCCTTCCTTTCCTCAAAAAAACCCTCCATACAGCATCCCCAAAGATGACATAGGCCCTGAGGGAAATTGTTTTCCTCAAGGCCTCCTATGTGGAGTTATTGTAAAAAAAAAAAAAATGACACAAAAGCCAATGACGTTACATATATAGACACCTTATAGCCTTACCGTCTTACTCATTAGATTTTTACGCGCTGACTTGGCATTGTTTTAGTTACACCGGATGTAGGCCATTAAATTAGACAGATAAGCCGTGGTTTTAAAGCAAGTTTATCGCTATTCCGACCTTATAACACGTGTAACATTTACACCTCGTTTATGAGTAAGGGGGTTAGAATATTAACACAAAATGTGGCAAGCAAAACACACACGTTACCAGTAAATTCATCATTCAAATATCGGTCATGTATGACAAAGATAGACATTCATAGAATATATGTGTATGAACAAAACAGATCCGAAGTTCGGACCGCGTTCCATACTTGCTTGAAACGACCTCAAGCGACGCGCGACCGTTTAGTACTAAATCGGCTTAAACACCGATCACACCAACTAGCGTGATTATTGCTTGCCACTTTGAGAGCCCCACAACGTGTCTATATTTATGTAACGTCATTGACAAAGGCGATTGATAGAAGAAGTCAGGGACGCCCTAGGAAGACATGGCACGAACAAGTTCTGACTAATTACCGATATTGTTGATAGAAACCTTTATCGTGTCAGTGTCAAGAATTTTAAGGCGACGTCGACTAAACACGCTTAATTTAGTCGATGTGATCTGTCGTTTGTTCGTCGGCGATCTGTAGTCGGCCTCGGGAACGATTCCAAATTACCGACATTGTCGTAAAAATCATTATCGATGTTTCGTGCTAGGGCCCCGATTTGTTTATTTATTTAACAAGATCTCATAAAAACAGTTCACTAAATACATTAAGAGATGAATGATATAAAAATATTGTAGATACATGCGTAGGGTAAAAAAAGAAACTAAACATTTATGTACACCTCACATATAGACAAGGTATTATATATCCAAAGGAGTTATATAAGTACAAACTGAAGTAGTGTGACGCACTATATATGATATTATAATAACGCAAGTAATGTGAGCGAGTAATGAATGAAAAACAAAAAAGATAAGATATACGAGAGGTTCATTCTTATACACATGTTATGAGATATTCGTTGAATTGGCAACAGTAAAAATGTGTGTAAAAAAATATTTTATTCAAGATTATGTAGATCGTTATGTACCTAACCAGATCTGAATGACCATTGACGGCCTCAATGGTCGAGTGGTAAGACGCTCGACTGCGAATCCAAAGGTCGCGGGTTCAAACCCGGCGTGCGCCGATAACTTTTATTTAATTAATATGTGTCATAACACATTTAATTATATAAAATAATCAAAAAAAGTATATTTGCGGCACGTTCCAGAGTGGTAGATACTCCAAGTATCGCCCTGGTGAAAGACCACCATTCAGATTCGAAACGTTGCTTGAAATGGCTGTAGCCGTGTTTTGTGACCAGATCTGAATAGCCGGGTACTTCCCAACATTCTTCTTCCCAATCTCATTCCCCTCCCCACTACCTTCAGCCTCACAACATACCCCAATTGGGGATGCCATAGTCTCACTGGCTCTAGACGGTTGGAAGCAGTTGAGACTCTTGGGCGGTATTCATATAAAACAAAAAAAAAATAATTACTTTTCCACCTTCATCTTCTCCATCTCCTTCCCCTCACAACGTTACCCAATCGGACGCCAAAAAAACATAAAATATAGTTATTTTGGTAGGTAGGAACTTTTGCATTTATTCTTACGTGATGCATAAATAAGGTTTCGTCAGCCGTGACGAGAGGCAATGGCCAAAGACATTCTAACCTTAAAAACTGTCCAAGGCTTTGTTTTTATCGTCAAACAGTATTGCCATTGTTTAAAAATATCCGCCGATTTAATAGTTTTTTTTATTCAAATTTCTCAGACGTCAAAAAGAACACCGACCAAAGATGGCGGCTCGAAATCAACGGTTACTCGGTAGGTAGGTCCTAGCGACAGACGGAGTCCCTTTTGACAGCCTCTGTGTCCGAGTGGTAAGACGCTCGACTACGAATCCAGAGGTCGCGGGTTCAAACCCGGCGTGCGCAAATACATTTCATTTAGTTTAGTTTTTTTTTTTAAGAAAGACAAACATTCCCGGGTTACGAATAACCTGAAAATATTTGAAAAACTCCTACTGCCACCATAAAAAGCGGAAGATGTTGCTTGTGCAATGATGGAGGACTTGGCCGGCAGAGGAAACGAACGCACGACGCCCGGGTGGGAATCTGACGCGTTTGTCCACTCAGCTACCGACCGGTTAGTTAATATGTTTTCGTAGAAAGCAATTACTTTGTGGTTTGACATATTTAATGAAACATTTTGAAAATATGATGCGAAAGTGAATGGAAGAAGAAGTCGAGGACGCCCGAGAAAAACATGGCACCATCAAGTAAATCAAATACTTGAATCGGGTCATGCGAAGAGTCAGAATAACAGAAGAGTAGGTATGAGACGATGTATGAATGTGAATGAAGCAAGGAGTGTGTGCCAAGACAGAGTTAAATGGCGGTCCGTCCTCTCTGCCTACCCGGAAACGGCGTGATGGTTAGTTAGTTAGTTTTAGTTATTAAAAAAATAAATTGTATAAGACCACAGATTTTGCTTTTATTTTTATGACCGACCGGTTTCGCTTAGCCTAAGCATCATCAGGGTACAAAATTAAACGAGGGAAATAATTTCCTTACAGGACCTATGTCATCTTTGAGGATGCTGTGTGGAATATATATGGAATGCTGAATTCGGCGAGTCTACTTTGTCTCAAAAAAGTGTTTATAAGTGGTACAAGCTCTTTACAGAAGGCCGAGAAGATGTTAATGACGATGAGCATCCTGAAGTTGTGGAAAAACAAATCATGGATTTTATTCTTTGATCCATTTTTTTCAAAAGTAAAAAAATCGAAGAACACACAAAAACGTGACTAACCTTTCCAGTTGTCAAAAACAAACCACTAATCCAAAATGGCTGATAATGCTAACATATGATAAACATATGTGTACCAACATAACGAAAAAAAAAACGATAATCGAATGTACACAGCCCGCGAAAATTCAAAATTCACCTTTTCTTTTGAACAGGCCAGTTTCGCTCTCGGTAACGTGCGAGTAGTAAAAAAGGTTCTGTGCTCACATTCTGTCGTGGTGGTGAAGATGATGGGACTGGTGGTGCGGCGTTCGATCCCGCTGTCTCCGGTTCTTGAACCAGTTCGACACTTGCGTCAGGGTCAGGCCCGTCCTGCAGGCCAGGTTCTTCTTCTCGTCGGGAGTCGGATACCTGTACAAAACAAAGTTATTAAATTAGATTTATACTTGTACAGACCGCAGAGCAATAATATACCAGGAGGGATAGCTTTGCGAAACAGTGTAGTCAGGATTGTTGATTATTTCCCGACTCGGGTGTGGCTAGGGTTTTCGTGGACACACCTTTTTATATCCATTGATAGCACTTGTCGGCATAATGTAGCGTTTATTTGTATAGCCACTTTTGCACAGTATTGTTATTAACTAAATCGACATAATCACATAATAATAACATAAATAATCCCATAAACAGCTACCATATACCAACCTAACAATAGTATATATATTTTTAATCAATTTCTAATATTAAAAATATTCTAATTTATATTCGCTAAATTAAAAAAAGAAGTTATTTGGTTGGTTTGTGATGTGAGTACGTAACTTTCCAAAATTATAAATACATACAATTCTTATTTTCAGAACATATCGTCGCTGGAAAGGCAAAAGAGCTTAATTAAGGGTCACTTTGATCGAAAATGAGTTGAATATGCAGTTTTGGTTAGTTCTTTTTTCTTCATCGAATGGTCTCAGTCTCGTTTGATTCTGAAGACTTTTGTGGCCCTTCAGCCATCTAAAATATATTTACCGTTTGGGAGAAGGCTCGACTCAAGCGACACAAGCTTGGGTCTCTCTTAGTTTTTTGTCGCTTCTGGTAACTCAGCGAGGGCATTAAGTTACTTGAGTTAACTTTTATTTTCAAAGTCCAACCAGGTACTGAAGACTTATGAATTTTATTGTAAAACAAAAAAAACTTTCAAGTGCTCTGTTGTAAACTTCCCAAAATGGCGCTTCGGCTCTTTTGCCTTTCCGGCGACGACATAATAAACTACGCCAAACAGCAAACACAACGAACGTAAATTTTCTCACCGATTTCGAATGTAGCAATCCTTTAGAGCATTCCTACTCTTTTCTTTGAAACAGTAAACCGTCTCCTCTCCGTCCCAAATTGTCTTGGGTAGGGGGTACTTCTTTCGGAGTCTGTACTTGTCCACAGCTCCTGTAATACAAGAAAAAACATTGTTGGTTAATAGCCAATGACAGTCACTAAAACTATTCTTAACCTTTCTCTTACCCATCTCCATTCTCCCCTACTCCCTTCAGCCTCACAATATTCCCCGATCGGGGATGCCAAGGCAAACTGGCAAATGGGACTCTTGTGCGGTATTCGTATTTAAAAAAATGCTAAATAAGACGCCTAGTGCTTTTTAACCTCTAGCGTGCTGGAGGTGCCAATAGGCACCGGGCATTTTTAATTATCTTTTCAAGAGTGTTTATCCTTTAAAGCCTGTTGTTCGCATATTTGACTGATTATATTTTGTTTGTTTTTTTTTTAATATATGAATACCGCACAAGAGTCTCAACTGCTCTCAACCGTCTAGAGCTAGTGAGACTATGGCATCCCCAAGTAGCGTATATTGTGAGGCGGAAGGTAGTGAGGATGGGAAGGAGATTGGGAAGAGGAAGGTTGGAAAGTACCTGGCTATTCAGATCTGGCCATTTCAAGCAACGTTTCGATTCTGAATGGTGGTCTTTCACCAGGGCGATACTTAGAGTATCTTCCACTCTGGAACGTGCTGCAAATATACTTTTTTATTATTTTTATATGAATTAAATGTGTTATGACACATATTAATAAAATAAAAGTTATTGGCGCACGCCGGGTTTGAACCCGCGACCTTTGAATTCGTAGTCGAGCGTCTTACCACTCGACCATGGAGGCCGTCATGATGTATGGCAGTGAGGCATGGAACTGGCAGAGGAAGGATGAAAGTAAGCTGGGTGCTGTGCAAATGCGATCTCTGAGAAGTATGTGCAGTAAAACCAGGTATGACCGCATTGAAAATGTAGATATCCGGAAATAATGGCAATAAGGCTGATATAAGCGTAATGAATATGATCATGAAAAGGACGCTTATATGGTTTGGGTACGTAAAGCGAATGAACAAACAAAGGAGTGTGAAAAAAATATATTACGCGAAAGTGAATGGCGGAAGAAGTCGGGGACGCCCGAGAAAGACATGACAAGATCAAGTGAATCAAATACTTGGTTCGGGCCATGTGAAGAGTCAGAGTAACAGACGAGTATGTATGAGACGGTGGGTTAATGTAAATAAAGCAAGGAGTGTGTGCCAAAACAGAGTGTGTTGTGTGACGGTCCGTCCTCTCTGCCTACTCCTGCGGGGAAACGGCGCGATGGTTAGTTAGTTAGTATTCTGTTTATTGGATGTACCTGCTTGAAGAATGGAACACTTTCAAATAAGAATTTTTTTTTCAAGAAAGTACTTATCCCGTATTTGTTACTAGAGACTAGACTGCTTGGTGCATTATCTGTCTCCTACACTGGTATTTAACCTCTAGTGTGCTGGAGGTGCCAATAGTCACCGGGCATTCATCATTATTTTTTCAGGAGTTTATGTCCTTTGAAAACTGTTGTTCGCATATTTAAATGAACCATGATCGCTTGTCAATAAAATTATCAATCCATAGAGATATTTTTGATTGCGTTAACTTCTTCACTGGCTCTCGACGGTTGGAAGCAGTTGGGACCTTGAAGTAAGAATATATATGAAGAGAGAGCTAAATGTGTTTACCCAACCAATACAAATTTGCGATAAATCACTTTCTCCGGGTTTTTACGCAGTAAACCATGAGAGAAAAAGAGACAAGAAAAGTCGTCACATAATATTGCAGCAGTTTTAGGTATGTTCTCCGTCTGCGTTAACTTCACATCATCGAGTTGGATAACTCACGTCAGCGGATTTTGAGGTTATTTCCTGTATTTCTATTGTTTAAAAAACTTGCAGTAGTTATACAAATAAATCAAACACGATGGTGATATGTGCTATGCGTGAATGTTCAAATAAGACCAAACAAAGATTATAAAACATCACTTTTTAGAGGTATTTCAACAGTTTCAAATATTTTTGCCCGAACTTTAGAATTTTCACATTTTTAATGATAAAAGGATATAAAATAAACAAAAAGCTTCCATCATTATTTAGACAAACCTTCTGTTATTAGTGTTTGTGTGATATTTTGACTTTATAAACAAAAACGGCTCGGAGGGCTTTGAAGCAGAGAATGGACGAGTACCTTGAGAGGATCTCCTCTTGGGGTAAGAATAATCTCGTCGAATTTAATGTTTCAAAGACCCAATCATGTCTGATTACGACTAAAAGGGATCCAAATGATAATTTAGTCTCCTTCAACGGAAGTAATCTTCCCAACAAACCTTCCATTGAGATGCTTGGTGTAACCTTAAGTGAACAGTTAAGGCACCGGGGCTCCATCGAAGCCAGAGTAAAGTTAGCCTCTCAGAAGTTGGGCGTGTTGTACAGGGCCCGCAGATACTTCAATAGTACACAACTGCTGACCTTGTACAAATCGCAAGTACGCCCCACTGTTGAATTTGGCAGCCACCTCTGGTCTGGAGCCCCTAAATACCTGAAAAAAACCCTTGACTCTGTGCAGAAACGGGCGGCGCGTTTGATAGATTTTCCTACCTTAACAAACGGATTGCAAACTTTGGAGCACAGACGTCAGGTGGGAATGCTGTCCTTGTTCTACAGGTATTTCAATAAAAGATGCTTCGAGGAACTTGCGTCATTGATCCCTTCGGCACCGGTGCATAGTCGGGAAACTCGCCAAACGCACGCCCAACATTTGTACACGGTTGACATTCAATACATGAGAACGGGTCGCTTTTACGACTCGTTCTTATGTTCAACAGCTCGGCTATGGAACGATTTGCCGGCCTCTATGTTTCCTCCCTCCTTCGACATGGGCCTCTTCAAGACCCAAGTTCACTCCTTCCTTTCCTCAAAAAAACCCTCCACACAGCATCCCCAAAGATTACATAGGCCCTAAGGGAAATTGTTTTCCTCAAGGCCTCCTGTGTGGAGTTATTGTAAAAAAAAAAATTGAATGGTGTATCAATATTGTTTTGTTTAATGTGTTCAAATATTTTTATTCACAATGTCCGAATTCCATGTGGGCGGTAACTAATAGGCTTTCCAACATATCTTTGTCTCTTTTTATCGAATCAGTATAAAGTCAACAATACTGACTACACTGTTCCGCAAAGGTACCTATCCATGTATATTCTCACTCCAAGGCTAGGACTCTTGTGCGGTTATTCACTATATTTTTGACTGGGTGCTTGCTTACCTAAGGGTCTGCCCCTCACCTTCTCCGCCTCCCTGTAGTGCGCCCTGAACCAAAGGGCCTGTAGTTCCGGGTGGAACCTCGGGCTGAACTGCTGGGACTCCAGCACCACGTACAGCTCTTGGTAGACCCCCCGGTGGAAGGCCACCAGCGCCCTTGCCCTATAAATAAAAGAGGTTCATATTTTGTTTTAAATAAACCTGTTTGAAGGTTGAAGGAAGCAAAGCGCACAAGAACATGATGATAAAACAATGAATACCTCACAAGAGTCCCAACTGCTCCCAACCGTCTAGAGCCATGAGACTATGAGACTATGGCAACTATGAGACTATGGCATCCCCAATCGGAGTATGTTGTGAGGCTGATGGTAGTGCGGAGGGGAAGGGGATGGGGAAGAAGAAGGTTAGGAAGTACCTGGCTATTGCCTTGGCTAGATCTGGTCACCAATCACGGCTAGAGCCATTTCAAGCAACGTTTCGATTCTAAGTATGGAACGTGCTGCAAATAGACCATACAATATTTTATATTGATTAAATGTGAAATGACACATTTCAATTGAATAATATTTATTTGCGCACGCCGGGTTTGAACCCGCAACCTCTGGATTCTTAGTCGAGGATCTTTTCCCAATGTTTTAGGTAAGAACATAATTTTTTTTTTTAAATCATACGTTTCATCTGAATTTTTATACCCTTAGCTTCTGGTAAATTGTTTTTTTTTTTAATCTGTTGATGTACACATGCACTGTTATACCCATATCTGAACCTTTTTCTGTATATATAAATATATATATTTCTGTTCAAACCAAGAAAACTTTTCAGACTCTCATTCCTTAAATTTATTAGAAGATTATCACCATTATCTGTTCCTCACTACGAAAAATCAAAAAATACCTCCGATATACTCTATTTTAAATTTGCTCTCATGCCCCAAAAATAAAAAAAATTGTGGTCGTTCACCAGGGCAATGCTTAGAGTATCACTATGGAACGTGCCGTAAATGTACAAAATATTATTTTATATGAATGAATTGTGCATGACACATATTAATTAAATTGGGCACGCCGGGTTTGAACCCGCGATTTCTGGATGCGTAGTCGAGCGTCTTACCACTCCGTGTTAAAAATGTGGATTTCCGAAAAGAATGCAAGGCTGATGTAAGCGTAATGAATATGGTCGAAGTAAGGGATGATAAGATGGTTTGGGCATGTTGAGCGAAGAAAGAAGTGTGATAATAATATATGACGCGAAAGTGAATGGATGAATAAATCGTGGACACCCGAGAAAGACAAGGCGGCACGATCAAGTGAATCAAATACTTGAGTCGGGCCATGTCAAGAGTCAGAATAACAGAAAAGTATGTATGCATGTGAATGAAGCAATACGAATCTAAAGGTCGCGGGTTCAAACCCGGCGTGGGCCAATTACTTTTATTTAATTAATATGTGTCATAACACATTTAATTCATGTAAAAATAATAAAAAAGTATATTTGCGGCACGTTCCAGAGTGGTAGATACTCGAAGTATCGCCCTGGTGAAAGACCACCATTCAGAATCGAAACGTTGCTTGAAATGGCCATAGCCGTGTTTGGTGACCAGATCTGAATAGCCAGGTACTTCCCACCTTCCCCTTCCCAATCTCCTTCCCCTCCCCACTACCTTCAGCCTCACAACATATCCTATTTGGGAATGCCATAGTCTCACTGGCTCTAGACGGTTGGGAGCAGTTGAGACTCTTGTGCGGTGTTCACGTAAAAAAAAAAAAAAACACTTTTTCACAGTATTGTTATCAACAAAAATATAGCATGAAACCTAATAAACCGTTGAGTTATGTTAATTTATTTCGCGTATTAAAATGTGTGGGCGGAGTCAAGAGAGACGCGTTACACGAAGAATATTCTAACCTTAGAGTATACAAGAGGTAGCCCAAGCCAAAGCCAGTGAAGTCAGTTTTGGACTTGTTTTTGATGATTTTAACATGACTCGGCGCAAATGGGCGTGGCTAAGACTAAGGCTACGGTATTTAAACATCCATTCATATCACATATCGACATAATGTTTTTGTGTATTCGTATAGCCACTTTTTCACAGTATTTTTATCAACAAAAATATAGCATCTAACCTAAAAAACCGTTTAGTTATGTCAAGTTTAGTGGCAAAATAAAAAATTTGGGCGGAGTCTCGCCGTTAACCAGCGAAAATAACCAGCTTAAGATCATTACGACAGTAAATAGAAGCCGTCCAAGAAATTTGTTGTCTCTTTCTCTCTCATGGTGTACGATGTAAAAACTCGGAAAAAGTGATTTATTACAATTTCGGATGGGTTGGGTAAAACAAATTAGCTATCCCTCCATATATTGTTACTTCAAGATTCTAACAATACTTTAAAGCGGTGGGATAATTTGGGAAAATTTGTTGTCTCTTTCTATCTCATGGTGTACGACGTAAAAACCCGGAGAATAATAATAATATTTGGATGATTTGTATAGCGCCGTTTTTGTGAAAAATCACCTCAAGGGCGCTGTACAGATCTTATTTTCTATTATTACATATTAATTCCTAGTTTAAATGAGAAAATATACAGGAACATACTTACCTGGCAGGTCCGTATTAATAATAATAAATTATAATAACGTTTTTGTTTATTTTCCGATTTAGGGCATGGGAGCGAAATAAAAAAAATGGACTTTCTGAATTTGTCGTACAGTACAGGATTTGGTTAAAATTTGTATATCTAAAGGTGATTCAGCGAGAGACAGATTATGTTGAGATTCCTTTATAAAATGATATGAGAGTCTGAAAAGGTAAGTTTTCAGTTTGGACCGAAATTCTGTTGGGCTCGTTATACATCTTAGTTCCGAAGGGAGTCTATTCCAAGCCTTCGGCCCCGAAACTCCTGCAGCGCGATCTCCAAACTTAGTATTTGGATTAGATTAGGCTGGGTAAAAAGAATTAGCTCTTTCTCCATATATTGTTACTTCGAGTTAACAACAATGAAACATATGTTTCGTACTCGCCAAGATTATGTTTAATTAATCGAAATAATAATCAAAGGCGCCATTGCGTTCGTTGCATAATTACATTTTGAATAATTCATCACGCTTTCGGCGAAGGTTCTGTAGTTAAAATTGCCTTTGTTTATAATCTTGCAGATTTGTTTATACCATTCGATTACGGGAATTAAATTTAGAACATACATCTTTAGGCGCCATGTTTATTTATCTCGCTGAACAAACAAAAAACCTTGAAAGTGTTATCTGTACCGATTTTAAAGAAATCTGCTGTCACTATTAACATGAGACCCTTAGAGCAATAATATACAAGAGATATAGCTGTAGATCGATCTGTAGTCAGTTTTTACTAGCTTTTACCTTGAAGTAACTGACTCGGTTGGAAAAGGGCGTGGCTAAGACTGGGGCTACGGTATTTGTATATCCATTCACAGCACATGTCGACATAATGTTTTTGTTTATTCGTATAGCCACTTTTTCACAGTATTTTTATTAATAAAAATATAGCATATAAGCAAATAAACCGTTTAGTTGTCTCAAGTTTAGTGCCATAATAAAAAATGTGGGCGGAGTCCCGCGGTTGCCCAGTAGCTTAAGATCATTGCGTCACTACGTAAAAGCGGGGAATTAAATTTGTCGTCTCTTTCTCTCTTATGGTGTACGATGTAAAAACCCGGAGAAAGTGTTTTTTCGCAAGTTTGTGTAGGTTGGGTAAAAATAATTAGCTATCCCTCCATATATTGTTACTTCAAGATGAGACCTTTCCGCTCCTAGGCCCCAGACAGGGAATTTTAATTCTCTTTATCATCGTCGCTGGAAAGGCAAAAGGGCTCAAGCGACACTTTGGTAAAAAGTGAGTTAAATACAATGACGTTACAAATATATTGACACGTCATGGCCTTAGAATATTAACACAAAATGTGGCAAGTAACAAACACATTTACGTTACCAATAAATTCATCAATCAAATTACGGTCATGTGTCATCGTGTATGACAAAGATAGACACTCATAGAATATGTGTATATGAACGAAACAGATGTAGAATCGGAATGCTCTGGTAAGAATTAGATAGCACTTCGCTTACTCGCCTTATCAAGGTTAATATACAAATAAAATAAAAATTATTTGGGGGCATCCCAAGGACGTTACATAAATAGACACGTCGTAGTGCTCTCAAAGTGGCAAGCAATAATCACGCTAGTTGGTGTGATCGGTGTTTAAGCCGATTTAGTACTGAACGGTCACGCGTCGCTTGAGGCCGTTTCAAGCAAGTATGGAACGCGGTCCGAGCTTCGGATCTGTTTCGTTCATACACCTATATTCTAGGAATGTCTATCTTTGTCATACAAGACCGATATTTGAATGATGAATTTACTGGTAACGTGTGTGTTTTGCTTGCCACATTTTGTGTTTATATTCTAAGGCTATAACGTGTCTATATATGTAACGTCATTGGGCATCCCCGATTTATTCTTCCATGCATGCGCTGACTCACAATAGATATTCAAAATACAAATCAGCAAATTTTTGATAAATCAGTTCCCACGGGCTAATGTAACAAGAACAAATTATGAACCATTTAAATTAAGTCCGAGGCATGTAACACAATACAAAACTATAAACGTTATCATATTATCATATTATAATTTATATTTATGCATTTAATTAAGACATTTGATATTAAATCAAGCGATAGAAGTGACAGAGATAAGACAAAAGAGACGATTATATCTGCTCTAAAATGTATTACTGTTTAAAAAAAACTTTTGTAAATTTAAAGTTGTGACATAGGTCTGATACCTGTTTATTCAGCATCTAACAATAGGATTTTTTTTGCAAATCTATTTTGAAACAAATTGTTGATTGAAAATTGAAAGAATTGTTGATTCCAATGATTATTACAATTGACCGGTCGGTAGCTGAGTGGAGAACGCGTCGGATTCCCACCCGGGCGTCGTGCGTTCAATTCCACTGCTGGCTAAGTCCTCCATCATTGCACAAGCAACATCTTCCTTCATTTTTTTTATGATGGCAGTAGGAGTTTTTCAAATATTGTCAGGTTATTCGTAACCCGGGAATGTTTGTCTTACTTTTTAAAAGTAATAATTGAATTAATTTATAAAATCAAAACCTATTCCCTATTACCGACTTGTCTGATTTATTGGGTATAGTTGTCTTTATGGGTAACAGCCGTTTCTCCGCAGGGGAAGGCAGAGAGGACGGACCGCCATATAACTCTGTCTTGGCACACACTCCTTGCTTCATTTACATTCATACATCGTCTCATACATACTCTTCTGTTATTCTGACTCTTCACATGACCCGATTCAAGTATTTGATTTACTTGATCGTGCTATGTCTTTCTCGGGCGTCTTCGACCTTTTCTTCCATTCCCTTTCGCATCATATGTTCTTTTCACACTCCTTTCTTCGTTAATTCGCTCTACATGCCCAAACCGTCTAAGCTTCCCTTTCTTTCGCAAGCTGTATTATAATGATAATATATCCTCACAGCAAGGACTGTATGCCGTATCGGGTTTGTGTTTTTTTTTTTACGTGAATACCGCACAAGAGTCTCAACTGCTCCCAACCGTCTAGAGCCAGTGAGACTATGGCATCCCCAAAAGGGGTATGTTGTGAGGCTAAAGGTAGTGGGGAGGGGAAGGAGACGAGGAAGGAGAAGGTTGGGAAGTACCTGGCTATTCATATCTGGTCACGAAACACGGCTAAAGCCATTTCAAGCAACGTTTCAATTCCGAATGGTGGTCTTTCACCAGAGAGATACTAAGATTATCTACCACTCTGGAACGTGCCGCAAATATACTATATTTTATTTCATATCAATGAAATGTGTTATGACACATATTAATTGAATAAAAAATAATTGAGCACGCCGGGTTCGAACCCGCGACCTTTGGATTCGTAGTCGAGCATCTTACCACTCGACCATGCAGGCCGTCAACTTGTGTGGTGTGATAAATATAACTAATTAACTAACCATCACGCCGTTTCTCCGCAGGGGTAGGCAGAGATGACGGACCGTCATACAACTCTGTCTTGGGACACTCTCCTTGCTTCGTTTACAATCATACATTGTCTCATACATACTCTTCTCTTATTCTGAATTTTTGCGTAGCCCGATTCAAGTATTTTATTAACTTGATCGTGTCATGTCTTCGGACGTCCCCGACTTCTTCTTCCATTCAATTTCGCGTCATATATTCTTTTCACACTTCTGTTTTCGTTCATTCGCTCTACATGCCCAAACCATTTAAGCGTCCCTTTTATGATCCTGTTCGATATTGGAAGAAGGGCGAATGTAGGAAACTCCATTAATAGAGGACTGAACGCTGTTGGCGCTAATAAAAAAAAAAGGTCTAAAGAAGCGAAGCTAGCAGTCCACAATGGAGTGCTTATACCCACCCTGATGTATGGCAGTGAGGCATGGAACTGACAGAGGAAGGATGAAAGTAGACTGAATGCTGTAGACATGAGATCATTGAGGCGTATGTGCGGTAAAACCATGCATGACCGTGTTGAAAATGTGGATATCCGGAAATTATACAAGGCTGATCTAAACGTAATGAATAGAATCACGAAAGGGACGGTTAGATGGTTTGGGAATGTAGAGCTAATGAACGAAGAAAGGTTTGTGAAAATAATATATGATACGAAAGTGACTGGAAAAAGAAGTCGAGGACGCCCGAGGAAGATATGACACGATCAAGTGAATCAAATAATCGAGTCGGGCCATGTCAAGAGTCATAATAACAGAAGAGTATGTATGAGATGTATGAATGAGATTGAAGCATGGAGTGTGTACCAAGAAAGATTTTTATGGCAGTCCGTCTTCTCTGCCTACCTCTGCGGAGAAAGGGCTTGATGGTTACTTCGCTAGTTTAGTTAGTTGATTAATTAAATTAATTAATGTACTTACAATAGATGACACATACAAAAAATATTCAATTATTCAAATTTATAAAGAAAAACAGCTAAAAAAATAGTCAGCTAGATATGAGAATGACATTACAATTCCAAAATTTAACACTAACCATTCTCAAAATACCTACCTCTATCTAGAAACAACTTACTTTAACAATCTTCCTGTAAAACTAAAAAGTATAGATAATATTCACGAATTTCAGCTTAAATTGAAAAATTACATCAAACAACTTTAACAGTCTTTAATAATTGTTATTGTTATTATATTTTTTCTATTTGTTTTTTTTTCTTCTTATTCCACAAAATTTGTGTCATCATTATGTACTAATATTTATTACTATAACTAATTTTACACAAATACTTTTATTTTTACTTTTACTTCTATTTTTCTCTCCTGTATTAACTAAACACTATGTTATTATTTTAGCGTACATTCCCTCACCAAACACAAGAACCTTGTTCTTTATGGTGAGGAACAGCTTATATGCTTATTTTGTAATACACTGTGCAAAAATTGTAACAATTGCCTTAAATATTATTGTAAAAAAATAAAACTTATATAAAATAATTAAAAAATAAATAAAACTATGAACTGCCAACATTCTCTGATAATTACATCATTTCTAAAACTGATCTTATAACTTTAATCCCGATATTTGGAAACTGATCCTGACTTATGATACCTACTTGTTTAAAATTAACTTCAACCACAAATTAATTAATTAAAAAAAAAAAATACTAAAAATGGGAAACCTTGGGTTAGAAAAACATTAATAAGAATATATTTGTAATATTACCCTCCACACAGCATCTCCAAAAATGACATAGGCCTTGAGAGAAACCACTTCCCTCAAGGCATGTTATATTCACTCTCTTTTGCATTTATAGAATCGTCACCTTAATCTTATTATACTTGAATATTGATGTTTTTAAGTACCAACCTTGAAGTAACAATATATGGAGACAGAGCTAATTATTTTTACCAAACCTATACAAATTTACGATAAATCACTTTCCCCGGGTTTTTACGTCGTACATCACGAGAAAGAAAGAGACAACAAAATCTCCTAAGTTATCCCACCGCTTTAAAGTATTGTAAGGATGTTTTTCGTGTCCCGCGTCTCCGTTGACTCCGCCTACACGTTTTGATATGCCACATAAATGGACATAAGTCAACGGTTTTTTAGGTTATATGCTATATTTTTGTTTACAACAATACTTTGAAAAAGTGGTTATACGAATAAACCAAAACATTATCTCGACATGTGCCATGAATGGATGTATAAATACCCTAGCCCTAGTCCTATCCATTGCTCTGAGGTACCAACACGTTAACTGTCTTCATTATTATTTTCTTTTCTCTGTTTTAACATATTTGCTCATATTTAAATATACTTTTCACCTGAGTTTTTACACCCCTAGCTTCTGGTAAATTGTTTTTTAATCTTTTGATGTACACACGCACTGCTATACCCATATCCAAATTTTAGATTAGTTTTAAGTTGAATACATATCTGTTATATATTATTTTCTCGTTGTTATATTAGGTTAGGTAATTTAGTGTGAAGCGCACTTGAGGTGAACTTTCACAAAACTGCGCTATATAAATTCACTGTTATTATTATTAAAGCCTCCTGTGTGGACTTAAACTTAATTTTGAAAAAAAATTCCACTAGATTTCAAAAGACGATAAGATTGATCGGCATGATGGAAAGTAAAGCATAGTGTAAATAAAACTGCCACCTTTCTAATACTTCTGCCTACAACTTTATAAGAAGTGTGTACCGATACGGAGTCGTGTGGAGGTTCATCCTCTCTGCCTACACTCAACAGAGTTCAGAGCCAAACTCAAAACTCATGTTTTCAGAAAATCATATCCATAATCAAGATGTAACAAGCCCAATAGAAACAAGAAAACTTTTCAGACTCTCATTCCTTAAATTCATTAGAAGATTATCACCATTATCTGTTCTTCACTACGAAAATTTTTTAATACCTCCGATTTACTTTATTTTAAATTTGCCCTCATGCCCTAAAAATGAAAAATAATAATAAAGAAATAAAAAAAAAAGAAACAAAAATAAAAAATACGTAAAAAATTAAGTTATTCTAAATTTTAAGTTATTATGATATGGTGATTGTGTCCTGCCAGAAGTGACCTGCCAGGTAAGTATGTTGCTGTATATTTATATAAACTAAGAATTAATATTAAGTAGAAATTAAGATTTGTACAGCGCCCTTGAGGTGATTTTTTATAAAAACGGCGCTACACAAATTATCCAAATATTATTGTTATTATTATTACCTCTGTGGGAGGATGTCGTGATGGTTACAGAGACACCGACGCGACGGCAAAAAACATTTAATCAGTAAATACCGTACAAGAGTCCAACTGTCTGGAGCCAGTGGAATATGTCATCCTCGATTAGGGTGTGTTGTGAGACTGTGGGTAGGGGAGAGGGAAATCAGATGGGAAGAGGAAGGTCGGGATGTACCTGGCTATTCAGATCTGGTCCCCAAACACGGGTAAAGCCATTTCAAGCAACGTTTCGATTCTAAATAATCTAAATGATCTTGACCAGGGCGATACTTGGGAGTATTTACCACTCTGGAACGTGTCGCAAATATACTATATATATATATATTTTTTTTTTTATGAATTAACGTGTCTGACACATTTTTATCCTGCGACCTCTGGATTTATAGTCGAGCGTCTTACCACTCGACCACGGAAGCCGACAAGGATAACATACTAAAGATTGAAGAAGGTGGGAATCGTCGATTGTCATCTCGGGTACTGGAAGGCTAAATATTAATGAAATTAATATAGCCACTATTTGCACACTTAAAAATGGTAATTTAATGAGCATTCACCTCAAAACACTTTCGTTGCCTCGCAGCAGCTCGTTCGGCGGCAGACTCCAAAGGAACGTGGCCAACTTCTCGATGTCCCCCTTCTGCATCAAAGCCTCGCACACACACTGCACCTGGTCGGGGTTGAAGTTGGGCCCCCGCCTCAGACCGGAGTTGCCGAGGCCCCCGACGGAAGCCCCAAAAAACCCGGACTCCAGGTTGACTTCGATATCTTCGCTGGGAAAATCCACACCTTGAAATTGTCCCGTTTTCTCATGATGCAGCTTGCTGTTATGACAAGAAGTGTTGATTCTATCGTTGATTAATGCGTGATTATCGTCAGGAATCAGAGACGAGCTAAAGTATTCACTATTGTTATTTTCCTGCAGTCTGTTTGTTGCGTAGTCAGTCTTTTTCAATATGTCTTGCTGGTGTTGCGATTGCACGTTTTGTCCCAGTATCGGGAAGTAATTGTTTTCGCAGTGTCTTTTCGACTGCTTGAAGAAGATGTTGCTTTCCTGGGCGCAGGAACTCAGGTCTTTTTTGGCATCGTTGTTGTTGTTGTTAGAGAAATAGCTGGCCATGTTATCTTGTCTGTTGCTGTCTGAGCATTGGTTGTTTTGCCCGAAGGCCTTCTTCGGCAAGTCGAAGTAGATCTTCTGTTGGAGTACCCCGCTGCCCGCGATGGTCTTTTGGCTCTCCCATGGTGTTTGCAGAAGAGGTATGTGCAGTAATGCCGTAGGGGAGTTTCGGAGGGGGTCCGTTTGAGACAGACTGCTCCCCACACTCGAGCTGCAGTCGGAAGACGGCGAAAGTCTGTCCGAAGATGACGAATCTGATTTTCTAGAGTTCATTTTGTTAATTTTTATCAACACAACATATTAGTGAGTGACTTTTTGCTATGCTTAGAATAATCACACCCCTTTTATTTAGCTTTAAAATACGGTACTAACCTTGTTTTTAACATTTTATAGTTAATTATGTAGGTATGCACAGTGTTATTAATCTACATTCATAAATGATTTGTCATATTCACAACATCCACTAAAATTACTTGACTTACGCACGTATAAACTTTTTTTTTATAAATCACCAAGTTTAAGACGGCCAATTCAATTTACTCATGTTTAAGACATTTTTTAAGCAACACCGCATTGTATTATTGTTTATATCATATTATAAATAAATACAATACACTTTTCCATTCAAAACTTATCTACTTGCTATTGTCAAGAAGCACCACCCTCTCAAATTATTAAATATTATTTAACGTGGAATTCAAACACAGTAATTTATTTATAAAAACTCAGCACCGTTAAAATAATCGTCCGTAATATTTTGACCTATTTCACAGTTTATGAATCATCTACTGATTGTATATTTTTAAACACTGTTATTATTGTTGTTTACAAAAGTCTCTTGTCAAAAGCTCAGCTTTAAGCTTCCGCTAGACACAACCTTCCCGCACTACTCCGGTTTCATAACTGACAGAATGAATCGCGTGAGGTAGGGAGGTAGATAGCGTTGTGACCGCTTCGCAGGAACTGCTTCGAAGAACGACTTCTTTTTGCGACAGTCCCAACTTCATTCATTTTTCATTGAAAAAATACTTCGATTGAAGTTGGTTAAGTTGGTAGTTCCGTTTGCACGATCTATGGCATCTACTTCGAGCTTTAATGTTAGTTTCTTATTCGTTCGAATTTCGAATGATTGAAGTATCGCATCATCTACAGCTCAATTGTTCTTTCACTTCTTTACTTCGATTGTAGTTCGTAGTATGAATGAAGCAATGAAGTATCTTTTTAGTTATCCGTACCCTCGCACGTACTCGTGACAGTTGCTTTTGATTTCTTTGCTTGTTTTGTCTATATGACGCTAGTTTATCGGAATATTTTTTGGTGAGTTTGAATTGTGTTTTTTTAAGAATTATTCTGTTGAACTTTTTTAAATATCTCAGCTTACAATAAATACCTTTCAATCTCTACCTAAAATTATGACTGGCCGTTCAACGAGAAAGAAAAGTGAAATATGGGCTTATTTTAAGAAAGTTGGGGTTTACCAGGCCAAATGCAATGCAGGCTAGACACGAGAAACTGTAGATCTTCCACACTGTCAGCAATCAGCACCGCATCATCAGCATACAATAGGCGACGTACTTTCAGAATGTTCATTTTCGCGCCCAAGCCCACACCTTTCAATTCTTGCACACAATTATCCATGCACAGATGAACAACCACGGTGACATTACACATCAAGACCTTTTGTAATTAAAAAAGAAATTGAAATAATGTTAATAATATTTCAACGAAATATAAAACAAAAACTGTAGACTATTTATTGCTTTCATCAATTCGCTGCATCCCTCGACAGCCTACAAGTTAAGCAGCATTTAAACCCTGTATAGGTAGGTTCCTTGGTAGGTTTCCAAGTCCCAAGCTCCGCCCTCCGCATTAAGGGTTCCGTACTATTGGGGGAAGGCCTAACGGAAGCTACGGTCGCCAGGCAACGGTCGACCAATCGCAGAGCGAGCTCTCAACGTAGTTCTTTTTTTAAATCTCCAGGTAGCGCCCTTAAAAAACCCGAATACCTGTTTCAGGAATTAACACTGGGCGATACTTAAATATGTTTTTATTTTGTGTGTGTGTGTGTGTGTGTTTGTATCAAATTTAATAACATAACTAACCGACGGATAGACCACCACGCACCCCTGTCTTGTCACACACTCCTTGCTTCGTTCACATTCATACATCGTCTCACTAATACTACTCCGTCGTACTGACTCCGAGAAAAGTGTTTGATTCTCTTGGTCGTGCTGTGTATTCCTTCTTCTTCCATTCGCTTTCGGGTCATATATTCTCCTGACACTCCTTTCTCCCTACATCCGCTCTATATATCAAAAAAGTTTATCTTTTAAATATTTTTTTTTTTCTATAGAAATGGAGGTATAGAGGTGGACTTATTGTCGAGGATTTTTTCCCAATGTTTTAGGTACCAACATAAAAAAAATATATATATATTTTTTAAATCATACGTTTCATCTGAATTTTTATACCCTTAACTTCTGGTACATTGTTTTTTTAAATCTGTTGATGTACACATGCACTGTTATACCCATATCTGAACCTTTTTCTCTATATAACTCTACAACGATCATGATTTTGGATAGAATTTTGTGTACATATTATGTATTATTTTCTCCTTGTTAGTTAGTCTTATTAGCATAATTAATTTAGCATGAAGCGCACTTGAGGTGAAATATCACAAAACTGCGCTATATAAGTTCACTGTTATTATTACTATATTGACCACGGAGGTCGTCAAACACGGTCAAAAAAACAAAAACTCTGTTGAAATTTTTTTATACGGCCTCCTTGGTCGAGTGGTTAAGGCGCTCGACCACGAATCCAAAGGTCGCGGGTTCAAACCCGGAGTGCGCAAACAAATTGTGTTTAGTTAATATGTCTCATATAAAATCACAATAAGTGTATTTGCGGCACGCTCCAGAGTGGTAGATACTCCAAGATTCGCCCTGGTGAAAGACCACTTTTCAGAATCGAAACGTTGCTTGAAATGGTTTTAGCTTGGTTTGGTGACCAGATATGAATAGCCAGGTATTTCCCAACCTTCCTCTTCCCATCTCCTTCCCCCTCCTACTAAATACAGCCTCACAACATATCCCGATTGGACGTAGTGATGCAGAAAGCATCCAACCCCAAAAATATGAAACTGAGAAAATGCGTTTGAAAATATATATATATATTTTTTTATATGAATACCGCACAAGAGTCTCAACTGCTCCCAACCGTCTAGAGCCAGTGAGACTATGGCATCCCTAAATAGGATATGTTGTGAGGCTGAAGGAAGTGGGGAGGGGAAGGAGATTGGGAAGAGGAAGGTTGGGATGTACCTGGCTATTCAGATCTGGTCACCAAACACGGCCAAAGCCATTTCAAGCAACTTTTCGATTCTGAATGGTGGTCTTTCACCAGGGCGATATGACGATAAAGCTGGATTCACACCAACGTCCGGATCCGCTCAGTGACGATATTGTTCCGCATGAGAGCTTATTGATATGGTATGAATATCAATCAAGGAGTATGTGCCAAGACAAAGTTGTGTGGCAGTATATCCTTCTGCCCACCCTTGTGATATTTAACTACTTAGTTAGTTAAACAATTATTTTGATGTGTAAAAATACTTACATCACAGATTTTAATAATTATTAGAAATATTATTTAGTGGAAAATTGTTGGTTGGGTGCTTTCTGCACAACTACGTCCAATTTGGGATGCCTAAGTCTCCATAGACTCCAGACGGTTGGGAACAACTGGGACTGCTAAAAAAATAAGTAGATACTTATTTTAGATTTTTTAGAATTATGTATAAATTATTTACAAGTGTTTTTTTACGTCTAATTATCGTTGTGAAGAATTTCGCAGTGTCGGAGTATTATTTTTTTATATCTCACATTCAAAAACGACAAAAATGTCCCTCGCGTTTTCAAAAACCTAGCAATATAGGCTTAAACAAGCCACAAAGTTAAAAAAAACTGCACGACACTAAACTGCACACAATTTCAAGTAAACATTAAAAAAATCTTTTTACTAATTGCCTCAAAGGCCCAAGAGAAATTGCTATGGGAAACATTTGTCTGTATTGTTACTTCTTGAAATCATAAAATTGTATCATCAAACATGAATGCATAGGTTTCTAGTCTTAATGTATACGGGTTTTAAAGGTTATAATTGCGTGTAGTTATGGTGGATGTCTTTGGGTTTGAAGTAGTGGAGACGATTTGCTTTACGAGCGAAATCCGAGCCAGGGGAATATCGTATTACCTCATTTTCTTGAACCCCCCCCCCCTCGAAAGCTTGCTTCTCATCCCCCTTCTCGCTCCCGCTGTTAAAGATGGCCAGCAGAAATCGTTTAACACTTTGGAGACAGACTGGCTTTAATTTTGATTAAAAAAATAAATGTTTAGGTTTGTTGTCTCCAAATGGAACTCAAGGGTCTATGTCATTTTTGGGGATGCTATGTGGAGGGTCTTTTAGAGAAAGTAATACTAAAGCTTCGGTATTGAAAGTAGCAATTTTGCAGCAGGGATGAAACACGGATGCCGACAAAACATTCCACAGCTGAGCTGTAGAAGCGGCCTTATTTGATATTTCACAAAAATGGCGTTATATAAATTGGCCAAGTAGAACGAACCGTTAATTTCCCCCTTTTCATATTTTGACATTTCTAAAGCCTTTTACCGGGTTTGACACCGACGACTTTTTTAACTCCACATAGGCCAGAGGAAAAAACTTCCCATTAATAATAATAATAATATTTGGATGATTTGTATGGCGCCGTTTTTGTGAAAAATCACCTCAAGGGCGCTGTACTGATCTTATTTTCCATTATTACATATTAATTCCTAGTTTAAATAAGAAAATATACAGGAACATACTTACCTGGCAGGTCCCATCAAATAGACACACTTATTAACTTAAAATTATAATTATGATATTTTTATTTGATTTAGGGCATGGGAGCGAAATTAAAAAAAGGACTTTCTAAATTTGTCGTACAGTACCGGATTTGGTTGATTTTTTGATTTTATGGATTCTTTCGTAATCCTCTGCTAACTAGCTGGGGCTTATACAAATACACCTCATAATGTCTATCTAACTAGTACTGCGGCTCATTAGGCCTTATTACTATCACCATCTGATGGTTTTATTTACTTGACTGAGTTTATTTTTACATTAGTGTTTTCTTAGGGAAAAGTTCTTTACTGGATAAAAAACCCTAAGCAATCACAAGATAAAAAAAAGTGTTCAAAAGTTCTGAACTTGTTACTGATGGAAAAAAATTTACTTGACTGAAGTTAAATATTTCATGTTTTTTCATCCTTTGACTGCGTCCGTTTTCATTTGGCAGCTCCCACCTGAAAAAGTTCTCAGCCGCGGTGCCGCAAGTTGAAGTGCTCGGCCGTCTCCAAGTCCTCGGCTTCGCTCTGGTCATCTTCGTGGTAGGTCGTATTCTGATGTTGTAGATGTTCAGATGTTTGAATTGAATCAAATGTTCTGAATTCGACCTCCGACGCCGCACTATCCGTTGATGGTGTCGGTCAGGAGCTCCATTAGGATGACCAGCTTTTCAGCCTTGGACTTGCAGGTGGCGAGCCTCCCGCGGACCCTGATGAGGCCCTGCAGGAGAGACATTATGTCCTCGTCATCAGTGGCGTTCGAGGGTTCCTGCCCGCGTCTCTCAGGTAGCGGCTCACGTCGCTGCTCCGGTCGCGTTGGGGGGGCTTGATGCGCCGCCGCTGGCCACATTCACCCAGAATCTGTCGGGGCTGGCTCGCGCGCCTCTGGCGCTCTGCGTTGCGGGGCGCTGCTGGGCCTCGCTCTGCGCTGAAGAGCGGCTACGTAAGCCACTCTTTTTGGGCACCCGCTGAAGTTAGCGGGGTGAGCGCCTCCACAATTGCAGCACTTGGCGGGCGCTTCGCGGTCGATCTTGGTGCAGTCAGCCGTGGCGTGTGCTTCCTCGCACTTGACGCAGCGAGCGACGTGTGCGCAGTTCCTGGACCCGTGCCCGAAGTTCTGGCACCAGTGGCACTGAGTTCCGTGCTGCAGGTGGTTGCTGCGGTATTTCGTCATCGATACCTTGCAGTAGCACAAGTATCTGACGGCAGCCTTGAGGTGGCCCATGTTGGTCTGCTGACCAAAGTGGGCGAGGTATAGCGGGTACTCAGTGCCCGGCGTGGTCATCTCGACCACGACGTTTGCCGGGAAGCCTTGGGCCTCGAGATCTTCGAGGATGGTAGCAGTGGGCATCTTCGGCAGCCCTCTGATGACGGTCTTTTTGATCTTTTCTGCCTCTGTGGTGTAGGTGTGGAAGGACTTTTCCTCACCTCGGAGCGCGGTAGTGAGCGCACGGTGCGCCTTCACAGGATTTGGTTAAAACTTGTATATCTAAAGGTAATTCGTCGAGAGACAGATTATGGTTATATTCTTTTAATGAATTTAAGGATATGAGAGTCTGAAAAGGTTAGTTTTCAGTTTGGACCGAAATTCTGTTGGGCTCGTTATACATCATAGTTCCGGGGGGAGTTTATTCCAAGCCTTCGGCCCCGAAACTCCTGCAGCGCGATCTCCAAACTTAGTACTTGGATTGCGTTTGGGTTCTATCAGCCTTCCGATAGCCGATGACGTTGCTGATAAGGTTCCCCTTAGGTTCTATGTCGTCTTTAGGGATGCTGTGTGGAGGGATTTTTTATGATTTTTACCGGACTCGGCAGACCTGGACGTGGCTAGGACTTAGGCTTAGGTATTTATACATCCGTTCATAGCACATGTGGACATAATGTTTTTTGTTTATTCGTACAATCACTTTTTCACAGTATTGTTATCAACAAAAACATGGCATATAACCTAAAAAACCATTAAGTTGTGTCAAGTTTAGTGGCATAATAAAAAATGTGGACGGATATTTACTAATATTTTCAGTACGTATCGTCGCTGGAAAGGCAAAAGGGTTTAATTAAGCGTCACTTTGATCGAAAATTAGTTGAAAATGCAGTTTTGGTTAGTTCTTTTTTCTGCATCGAATGCTCTGACTCTCTTTTGATTCTGATGACTTAATTGGCCCTTCAGCCGTCTGAAATATATTTACCATTTGGGACAAGGCTCGACTCAAGCGACACAAGTTTGGGACCCTTAGCTTTTTGTCATTTCAGGTAACTCTGTGAGAGCATTGAGTTACATGAGTCAACTTATTTTTCAAAATCCAACCAGGTGCTGAAGACTTGAATTTATTGTAAAACAAAAAAAAAACTCACGGAAAAAAACTTAAATACGGTTTAATAAATCTCGCAAATTCATAACAAAATAAATGTTTGGTCTCGACAGTGTTAAGGACATTGAAATGCAAAGAATTTCCCATTTATTTTCTTTATTGTCTTCCTTGGCGACGGACATAATCAAAAGCACTCTTTAACAACACACTTTCGTTGTGCGTACGTACATACGTACGAGTGTGACATTTTCAAAATTGGTACTGATGCATGTGTTTTTCTCGTGGATATAATTTAAGATTCTCACGACCAAAATAATGATTCACCCTGATGATGGATACTTAATATAAAAAAGACGTTACAGATATATAGAAACGTTATAGCCTTAGAATATTAACACAAAATGAGGCATGTAACAAACACACTTACGTTCCTAGTAAATTCATCATTCAAATATCGATCATATATGACTGTTCGTTCCCAAATGCGACGTTACTACGTGAAAAATATATCATCCACCATTTTACAATAAAGGGCAGATTTCGGTGAAATTAAATAAGGTACCTCTAGTACTAGCCTGGTATTTTATGAAGGAATGTCTTATCGCTTACTGCAAATCGTCATTTTATATGTTCATGTTTACAGTTGTATTATAGTGTGATTTATGTTTTAGGATTAAGCAAATCTGATTAATGTTCATTATGTCTATGAAATAATGTAGTGAATTCATTATGATAGCTGTAATGGGTCATCCAGTTGCGCCCATGTGGAAGAACCATTAATACCAATGCCTTTTGTATTTCTTAATTGCTTTCTTTAATGTGTTTCTGTCCCTTGAATTGTATTGTTTACAATATCTTTAGATCGATTTCTAAGATCCTTTTAAACATGCTTTGTTCCATACCACATGTTAGAGTATGATCTTTGAGTTGACCATTACTTCATCTCGGCATTCCCATTCAGAGCGCCTTGCCGTGCGGTTCTTGAATGTCGTCAGTTGAAGGTTCAACTGTTGTACTTCAAAAAAACTTCCGATAAAAATGTTCAAATAAAAAAGAAGAAGAAGTTAAAGCGTTTTTCTGCTTCCATACGTTCTCTTACCACGAGAGTAGAAACAATGACAAATATAACATTCATAGAATATGTGTGTATGCATGAAACAGATGTACGATCAGACAGAATGATATAGCACTTCGCTTCCGCGAAGATGTCACAATGATCAACAGTGGAGACGGTTGTGTTGTCTAAAATAATAAGTTATTTGCGCGTACTTAGAAATGAAATGTTATTTCTTGGCTTTTAGTAGCCTTTGCAGTGTAATTAAAACACTTTCTCATCACATACGAGGACATTGTGGTACTTATTTTTGTAATTCGATTAGACAAAGTAAACAGCTTCAAGCGACGCGAGACAGTTTAGTACTAAATCTGCTAAATCACCCAGCACACTAACTAGCGTGGTTTTTGCTTGCCATTTTGAGAGCGCTACAACGTGTCTATATATTTGTAACGACATTATTATAATTTGATGATCATTGATATTGTTTCGATATTTAATCGCGTTTAGATTACTGCAGCGGAATTTATTCAAGTCTTACCAAATATTAAATTTACAAATTACAACAAGTTTTCAACGCCGCGATAAGACTTATAACCGGCGTATCAAAATATTCCCATATCTCAGAGCACCTCAAAAATGTCGCTAAAGAATCCAGTTCAAGCTATGCTGGATGGTATTTAAAGTCAATTAACTGAATGGCTCCGGCTTATTTATCGGAACTGTGTATTCCTGAAGATTCCAATTGGCGACAGTCAACCCTCAGATCGGCAACGTCATCGGCTATCGGAAGGTTGAAGGAACCAAAGCGCACACCAAACACTAAGTTAAATTATGTTTACATGTCAATTATATACATTATATTATAATAATAATAATAATAATAAATGGATTACTTTTATAGCGCCGTTTTTGTGGGAAAATCACCTCAAGGGCGCTTTACAAATTAATTTATCTAACCTATAATTTATCACTTAAGCTTACAACTAAAAACTTACAGTTAAGATTTATTACTAATGGCTTACAACTAATATTTTCAACTAGTGACTTACAATAAGGACTTATGGCTTGTAACTTACTACTGAGTATAACTTATAACTAGTAACTTACATCTAAGATTTCATTATTATTACTTCATCACCTCTTCATTATTGCTCCACATTTGCATTACTGTTCAACTATTCTTTTCTTGTGTAACGACAAATAATAGAACAAGTTTCAAATTCTCAACAAAAACAAAGAGGAATGAGAATTATACATGGCAAAATAGATTTTAAAAAGTAGTAAAAATGTCAGGCGACAAACTAAATATGGTAAGTATAACTAATTATCTATAATGTATCACGCCGTTTCTCCGCAGGGGTAGGCAGAGAGGACGGACCGCCATACAACTCTGTCTCGGCACACACTCCTTGCTTCATTCATTCACATTCATACATACTCTTCTGTTATTCGGACTCTTCACATGGCCTGACTCGAGTATTTGGTTCATTTGATCGCGTCATGTCATCCTCGGGCGTCCCAGACTTCTTCCATCGACTTTCGCGTCATATATTCGTCTCGCACTATTTTCTTCGTTCATCCGCTCTACAGGCCCAAACCATCTAAGCGTCCCTTTCTTGATCCTATTATTACGCTTACATCAGCCTTGCATTGTTTAGAGATATCCACATTTTTAACACGATCACACATGGATTTACCGCACATACGCCTCCGGTTTCTCATTTCTACAGCAAACGAGTATTTTATTATTTCTCTGCCAGTTCCATGCCTCACTGCCATACATCAGGGTTGGTATAAGCATTCCATTGTAGACTTTCACGATATAAATTCGTTTCACCCTCATTACTTCGTTCATTCGCTCTACATGTCCAAATCATCTAAGCGTCCCTCTCTTCATTCCATTCATTAAAACTAATATGAATATGCAAATATCAATAAAGTAATTTTAGCTGTAGCTTTAGATATTTTGATAGTTTTATGGTAAATTTAGCCAAAGCTTTTAAGTTTTGTAAGGCGCCCCTGAGGTGATATTTATAAGTATTATTATTGTTAAATATCACAGAGAAACATGCTTTTAAATCTTTTCCTGAAAACATGAAAGTTTATAATAGTAATATGTGAAACTAAATATGACCAAAAAACTGTTGTTTTCTCGATTCGAATTTTCAAAACCAACATATTTCAGTGTTGTTTTGTCACGCAGTCAGCTCATGCGTGTCCCCTTCACGGCCGACTAGTGTCTCAATCGCCGCTCGCCGGGTTTCCCTTCTCTCCTTTGGTAAGGAGACACTCAGTGTACGCTTGGCGCTTCTAAAGCGGGAAACGAACCGCATACCTTGTACGTTAACTTGTATTTTATTTTATTTTGAAACTTTCCCGGAAGATGTTTGCAGAGACAGCCGCATTGGTTTTAAATCTGTGAAAGAAGACAAGGCACAAACCGTAGGAGAATCCACAAGTTATTTATTTATTTATTTATTTATTTATTTATTTATTTATTTATGTATTTATTTATTTATGTAGAATAACTAAATTTACTACCCAACTTTGCCATGGAAATGAATTTTCGTGGAAAGCAATCACTTTGTGGTTTGACCAATGACGTTACAAATATATAGACACGTTGTAATAATAATAATATTTGGATAATTTTTATAGCGCCGTTTTTGTGAAAAATCACATTTGAATCATGCTCTTGTAAGGGCCCACCCAGTTGCGCCCACGTGTAACTTACCCCCTGTCACTTACCATTCATACCAATGTTCTTTTGTATTTCTTAATTGCTTCTTTAATGTCTTTTTGTCTCTTAAATTGTATTGTGAGGGTCGATTTCTAAAATCCTTTTGAACATGCATTATCCCATAGACCACATGTTGGACTATGATCTTTAAGTTGACTATTACTACGACTCTGTTCTACCGTCAACCTATTTAAACTATCTTCAGTTAAACGTATAATTATTATACTTTTTAAATTCTTCCACAAAAAAAGTATGCGAGTAAAGTGATTATATTTTAATCTACATCCCCGAACAAAAGCGCGCCTTACCCAAGGAGCATCTGTCGAGTCCGTCAGCGAACATTACACTCTCAAAGTGGCAAGTAAAAACCACGCTAGTTGGTGTGCTCGGTGTTTAAGCCGATTCAGTACTAAACTGTCACGCGTCGCTTGAGGTCGTTAACTATATCTAATCAAATAACAAAAATAAGTGCCAAAATGTCCTCGTGTGTGATGAGAAAATGTTTCAATTACACTGCAAAGGCTACTAAAAGCCAAGGAATAACATTTCATTTCTAAATACGCGCAATTTTTTTATTATTTTCAGACAACACAACTATATCTCCTTGAGGTGATTTTTCACAAAAACGGCGCTATAAAAATTATCCAAATATTATCTCCATTGTTGACCAACATTGTGACGTTTTCGCGTAAGCGAGTAAGCGAAGTGCTATCTCATTCTTAGCAGAGAATTTAACGTTACTAACTGGAGTACGGAACGCAGTCTAATCCTAAATCTGTTTCGTTCATACACACATATTCTATGAATGTCTATCTTTGTCATACATAATGACACATGACCGATATTTGAATGATGAATTTACTGGTAACATAAGTGGGTTTGTTACTTGCCACATTTTGTGTTAATATTCTAAGGCTATAACGTGTCTATATATTTGTAACGTCATTGGTTTTGACATATTTTATGCAAATGAAATAATAACTTTGTTTCAAAAATTTTATTTTTATAGCGTTTTCGGTGGGTCATAATTTTTTAATATAATCTGTGGTCTAATACAAAGTTATTATTACATTTTCATTAAATATATATTTTTTTAAAGAAAGACAATTCCCGGGTTACGAATACCTATGTCTATGCAAATAACCTGACAATATTAAAAAAAAACTCCTACTGCCATCATTATAGGCGGAAGATGTTGCTTGTGCAATGATGGAGCACGTTCCTGGGAGAGGAATTTAATCCACAACGCCCAGGTGGAAATCCTATGCGTTTGTTTACTCAGCTACTAACCGGTATATATATACATGTTAAAAAATATAAAATAATATTCGTGGTCTTACACAAAGTTATTTTTCATTTTTTAAATATGTCAAAACACAAAGTGATTGCTTTCTGCCATAATTATTATAAAAACTTTTTTTTTAAAACCACTTTATTTACATTTATCAACCGGTTTTGGAAGTACCCATCCATCATCAAGACAATATTAAATCAGTGTTTATACAAATATATTTTATTTGATTAATATAAATATCTCAAAAAACATTTAAATCATTTCAAGGAATACATAGTATGTTTGCGGCCCGTTTCAGAGTGGTAGATACTTCGAGTATCCATTCAGAATCGATACGTCGCTTAAAATGGCTGTAGCCGTCTTTGGTGATCAGATCTGAATAGCCAGGTACTACTTCTCAACCCTCCTCTTCTCCATCTCCTTCCCCTCCCCGCTACCTTCAGCATCACAGCATAACCCAATTGGGAACGCCATAGTCTCACTGGCTCCAGACGGTTGGGAGTAGTTAGGACTCTGTGCGGTTTTCAGAATAATTTTGAAAAAAAATTGAATTCTGCAGTCAATTGGTCCATGGCATACCCAATCGGGGTATGTTTGAGACTACAGATAGTGGAGAGAGGAAGAAGATGGGAAATAGGAAGTTGGGGAGTACCTACCTTTAACTCTTTACCGCATGGATGTTTTGATCCTTCCAGAAAAAAATATTTGTTTGGAAATGCATTTAGAATCATGTAAAAAAAATGTATGTATATATTTTTTAAAGAATTGCAAAATATTTATTATAAATGTTTTATTACATATTTGACACTACATGCAATATTGCAAATAAATACAATTTTTCCAAATTTATCACACTATGCATTAAAGGTATACCAATCACACCAAGGAGTAGAAAAAAAATGCCTTAATATTTATTATTACTTCTAAAATATTAAAAAAATAATTAACACACTGAACAATCACAAGCACGCTCGTTCACGAAATGGCCGAAACGACAACTTACTGACGCGACTGTAGTTACTAAAAAGCTCGTAACTGGCATCACTGTTGGATTTATGATAATGCAGAGCTCACAGTGAATAATTAGCTGAAAATAAAATACATATATGGCCCACGTAGCCCTATTATGTTCATATAACATTATTATGTTCCAAATTTGGAACAGTATGCAATAAAGGGTTAAATAAGATTTACACTCGTACAGCACCTTAGAGTATATAGAGTGCAGTGTAGTCAGTTTTTGATGATTTTTACCAAACTCGGCGGACCTGGGCGTGGCTAAGACTGAGGCTAGGGTATTTATACATCCATTCATAGCACATATCGACATAATGTTTTTGTTTATTCGTATAGCCACTTTTTCACAGTATTATTAACAAAAATATAGCATCCAACCTAAAAAACCGTTTAGTTGTGTCAAGTTTAGTGGCTTAATAAAAAATGTACGCGGAGTCCCGCGGTGACCCAGGAGCCCAAAATCATTGTGTACGTAGAATCGGAGTATTATATTTTTTGCCTCTTTCTCTCTCATGGCGTACGACGTAAAAACCCGGAGAAAGTGATTTATCGCAAGTTTGTGTAGGTTGGGTAAAAATAATTAGCTCTCTCTCCATGCATTCTTTCTCCAAGTACAACACCCTTGAGATGATCTATCAAAAAACGGCCCTATATAAATTACATAAATATTGTTATTATTATTATAAATACAACAGAACCTTTTCAACCCTCACAACTTCAAAACATGCCTGATAAAAAATAATCATTTTAATTAAGTCCACCGGGAGTTAAATATAATAAATCAACCCTCCCCTTAACACGCATTTTAAAATATAAGCGCAGCAATTCACCTGTGAAATTTATAATTCAGTGGCCCAGTGGATAGCTGGTTAGTTGGACGGCTGCCGTAATGAGGCGAGGGTTCAAATCCCGCGAGAGGCAATTAAATTCATTACCAGATATTATATTCAGTTCAGCGGAGACAAATTGCCCTAGTGCTTTATAGTGTAGGCAGCACTGAACGGAATGATTATCTAGAAGTGTTATATATATACTCTTGGAGGACATGTAGAGGTACCTTTGCGAAACAGCCTAGTCAGGACGGTTGACTTTATACTGTCTCGATAGAAAAAGACAAAGATATATTAAAGGATGTTGAATAGCTTGTTAGTTACCGCACACATGGGATTCGGACATCTTTAATTAACATGTTAGAACACATTCAACAAAAAAATATCAATACACCATTCAAATGATTTATAAAGTCAAAATATCACGCAGACACTAATAACAAAAGGTTTGCCTAGATAATGATGGAAGCTTTTTGTTGATTTTTTGTCTTTTTACCATATAAATGTTAAAATTCTAAGGTTCAGTCAAAAATATTTAAAACTGTTCAAATACCGCTGAAAAGTGATGTTTTATAATCTTTGTTTGGTCTAATTTTAACATTCACGCATAGCACATATCACCATCATGTTTGATTTATCTGTGTAACCACTGCAAGTTTTTTAATCAACACAAATATAGGAAATAACCTCAAAATCCGCTGACGTAAGTTATGCGACTCGATGATGGACGGAGAACGTTCTTACACACTTAGAAGCGCTGCATTATTATGGGATGACTTTTCATGTCTCTTTCTCTCTCATGGTATACGGCGTAAGCCCCGGAGAAAGTGATTTATCGCAAATTTGTATAAGTTAGGTGAAAATATTAGCTTTACCTCCGTATATTGTTACTCCAAGTATATACCAATTTGAAAGAGAACTGATGTTACCTAGTTGCATAAGACCTCTTGACTCTAGAGACTCGAGACAGACCAATGAAATTAATTGCCTGTTCAAAATAGGTTCAATGTTTGATCAGTTCCACCAGAAGTATATACATATAATATTTTATTAAAAATACAAACCATCACGCCGTTTACCCGCAGAGGTAGGTTGAGATGAGGCACCGCAAAACAACTCTGTCTTGGCACACACTTCTTGCTTCATTAACATTCATACATCGTGTCATCGCATTTGCTCCCAACCGTCTAGAGCCAGTGAGAGTACGGCATCCCCGATGGGAGTATGTTATGAGGTTGAGGGTAGTGGGTAGGAGAAGGAGATGAAGAAGAGGAAGGTTGGGAAGTGCTTAGCTATTCAGATCTGGTCACCAAACACGGCTAAAGCCATTTTAAGCAACGTTTTAATTCTGAATGGTGGTCTTTCACCAGGGCAATACATGAAGTATCCACCACTCTGGAACGTGCCGCAAATATATATTTTATTTATTTATTATTGTACAACAGATATAAACCCAATAACAGTACAACGGTACAACAAGTAAGCAATTTCAAATTATAATTTTTTTAAATTAATAAGTTTTTTGAACTTCTGTAAGTTATCTGAAAATATATCAATATATATATAGATGATGTATTTAACAGAATTATACCTCTTGTCATGCTATGCTGAGCCAAAACATCTGTCCGACCATAGGGTATTCTGAACATTGCATGATTTCTGCTGCGACAGTATTTTTCTGGTACGAATAAGCAGTAGCATGCCAAGAGGTATGGACAGTCGATAATGTGTCTCCTCAAGTAGTTCCATGTGATGCATGAACATAGGGTATGTTCCGTGCGAACGCATGTACACATACCTGAGGATTTTTTTTTTAATCTGTTCCAACATATTTATGTATTTGGTTTGATGTGGAGCCCAGACAGTGCTAGCGTACTCCAACTTGCTTCTGATCATTCCATTGAAGAGGGCTGTCATCGCATTTGTGTTATTAAACTCTTTGCACCTTCTGATTACAAAACCAAGAATTTTATAACAATTTGAAGTAAGCTGCACTATATGACTCGAAAACGTTAGCCTGGGATCAAAAACCACCCCGAGATCTTTGATGGTAAATACGCGGGTTAAAATTTCACTATTCATAATATATTTGAAAAAAAAAGTATTTTTCGATCGGCTATATGTCATAATGACGCATTTTTTAATATTAAAATTTTAATTATTGTTTCTCGACCAGTTCAAAATTGCATCTAGGTCGGCTTGAAGTTTGTCAAAATCTTCATCCGATTCAATCTCCTTTAAGAGTTTGAGATCGTCCGCAAACAATAAGCATGAGCTGTGACGTATACAATCCTGGATGTCGTCTATCAGGATAAGGAACAATAGGGGACTGAGATTTGAGCCTTGTGGAATACCTGACAGAGCTGCGAAGTTATCGAACTCGTATCCATTTATTGATACGTACTGGCTTTTATCTTTTAGATATGATGAAAAAAATGTCAGTAATGATTGGTTGAATCCTATTTTGTACAATTTATATTATTTTATATGAATTAAATGTGTTATGACACATATTGACCAAATAACATTTATTAACGTACGTCGGGTTTGAATCCGTGAAATCTTGATTCGTAGTCGAGCGTCTTACCACTCGACCACGCAGGCCGTCAAAGGCCCCACATGGCCCGACTCAAATATTTGATTCATTTGATTGTGCCGTATCTTCTTCGGGCTTCCCCGACTTCTTCTATCATTCACTTTAGCGTCATATATTCTTTTCACACTCCTTTCTTCGTTCATCCGCTCTAATAATAATAAATAATAATATTTGGACGATTTGTATAGCGCCGTTTTTGTGAAAAATCACCTCAAGAGCGCTCTACATGCCCAAACCATCCAAGCGTCCCTTTCTAAATACTATTCGTTACGCTTACATCAGCCTTACAATCTTTCCGAATATCCACATTTTAAACACGGCCATGCATGGTTTTACGCACATACGCCTCAGGGTTTTCATTTCCACAAAATTCGCTCTACTATCGTCCTTTCTTTGCCTCACTACCATACATATCAGGGTTGGTATAAGCACTCTATTATGGACTGCTAGCTTCGCTTCTTATGACAATGTTTACGCTTGCAGCGTTCATTCCTCCATTAATGGAGTTTCCTGCATTCCCCCTTCTTTCAATATCCTTATCACCCTTTCCGTCTCTCTAGAACTTACCTCCCAAATACACAAACTCATCCACTTGCTCCAAGTATTCATCATTCAGTTTACTTTCATATTCCTCTGCCAGTTCCATACATCACTGCCATACATCAGGATTGGTATAAGCATTCCATAGTGGACTGGTTTTTTTAATAGCACGGTCTTATCACTTAGCACCTTAGAGTACATAGAGCGGACCTATCCAAGGCAGTGTAGTCAGTTTTTGATGATTTTTACCGGACTCGGCAGACCTGGGCGTGGCTAGTATCAGGGCTAGGGTATTTGTACATCCATTCATAGCACATGTCGACATAATGTTTTTGTTTATTCGTACAACTAATTTTTCACAGCGTTGTTATCAACAAAAATATAGCATATAACCTAAAACACCGTTTAGTTGTGTCCAGTTTAGTCGTATAATAAAACATGTGGGCGAAGTCCCCAGAGACGCGGGAGACCAAGATCATCCAAAAAGTACATAAAAGCGGTGTGTTATTTTTGTTGTCTCTTTCTCTTTCATGGTGTAAAAAACCCGGAGAAAGTGATTTATCGCAAGTTTGTATAGGTTGGGTAAAAATAATTAGCTCTCTCTCCATACATTGTTACTTCAAGCTTTGCACACTAAAATTCACGAGCCACCACTGGTTATTAGTTGTTCGTCAAAAACATCCCTTCACCTCGATTGCTATTCCCTTAATTAATTATTGAAACACAAAATCACAATAATTTGAGTGTACAGCATTATTAGGTTAGGTTCACTTGCCACCAAATCTGGTAATTGGATGTCAAGCTGCTAGTTGGTGTTGCACAGGGAGAGGGGGAGATGAAGGATAACACTGCCGACTAACAACAGTATTATCGTAAGGGTTGCTTTATTAAATAATTGGGAGGGTGTGAAATAAGGGTAGAAATATGCCATCATGGTGATGCCACTTTTTGGCTGTTTTGGGGGTGCGCTAATAAAATGTGTTTTATTGATAAATATAAGTTAGATGGAGATTTTTATTTTTATGTGAGTACCAAATAACAGTCTCAAATACCCGGAACCGGTGGGACTTCTGCACCCCCTAAATATAGAATTTTGAGAGGCTAAAGGAAGAGGGAGTAGAAGGTGATGGGGAAGAGGAAGGTTGAAAAGTTTTTTTTTTACGTGCATACCGCACAAGAGTCTCAACTGCTCCCAACTGTCTAGAGCCAGTGGGACTATGGCATCCCCAATAGGGGTATGTAGAGTCTGAAGGTAGTGGGGAGGAGAAGGAGATGAGTAAGGTGAAGGGTAAGGTTGGGAAGTACCTGACCATATAGATCTGGTCACCAAACACGGCTAAAGCCATTCCAAGCAACGTTTCAATTCTGAATAGTGGTCTTTCAACAGGACGATACTTACAGTATCTACCACTCTGGAACGTGTAGAAAACGTATTATATATTATTTTATATCAATTAAATGTGTTATGACACATATTGATTAAATACAAATTATTTGCACAGGCTGGGCTCGAACCCGCGACCTTTAGATTCGTAGTCGAGCGTCATCCTACCTGTCTACCTGGTATAAGTACCTGGCCATTCAGCTTTTGTCACTAAACAGGGCTAAAGCCATTTCAAACACCATTTCGAATAATTGTTTTTCGCGAGGGCGATACTGAGAGTATTTACCATGTTGAAACGAACAGTAAATATACAATATCGTCGCCGGACAGGCAAAAGGGCTGAAGCTCCCTTTTGGGATGTTTACCAGAGCACTTTAATTATTTTTTTTTTAATTCGTAGTTAGTTCTCACTGAGTTACTTGAATAATAATAATATTTGGATGATATGTATAGCGCCGTTTTTGTGAAAAATCACCTCAAGGGCGCTGTACAGATCTTATTTTCCATTATTACATATTAATTCCTAGTGTAAATAAGAAAATATACAGAAACATAATTACTTGGAAGGTCCAATCAGATAGACACATTTATTTACTTAAAATTATAATTAATTTTATTTTTTCTAATTTAGGGCATGGGAGCGAAAATAAATAATTTTCTGAATTTGTCGTACAGTACAGGATTTGGTTAAAATTTGTACATTAAAGGTGATTCGTCGAGAGACAGATTTTGTGAGATTCTTTTGATGAATTTAAGGATATGAGAGTCTGAAAAGGTAAGTTTTAAGTTTGGACCGAAATCCTGTTGGGCTTTTAATACATCTTAGTTCCGGAGGGAGTTATTTCCAAACCTTCGGCTCCGATACTCCTGCAGCGCGATCTCCAAACTTAGTATTTGGATTGCGTTTGGGTTCTATCAGCCTTCCGAAAGCCGATGACGTTGCTGATCTAAGAGTCAACTGCCTTAGAAGAGTGTTTTCTGGAACGCACAGTACGGTGATGTACAGTGGGGCCATTTCGTTAATGGATTTAAACACCATCCAGCACAACTTGTACTGGATTCTTTCAGTGCACTTGAGCCAGTGAAGGTTCCGAAGGTGCTCTAAAATATGCGAATACTTAGATACCCCGGCGATAAGCCTTGCTGCAGCATTAAAAACTGATTGGAGTTTATTAGTTTGGTATTTAGGAAGGGAAGAAAGTTGTGTCGCTTGAATCGAGCTTTCTCTCAAATGGTAAATATGTTTTGGTTAGCTGAAGGTCCATCATTCGAAGAGTCCAATCATTCGAAGCAGATTTTATGTTGTTGATTAAAATTGCATATCGAATTCGTTTTCGACCAAAGTATCGACTAAGCCCTTTTGCCTTTCCAGCGACGATATATTATTTTGTAGTAATTAAATGTGATATTTCACATTTAAATTGAATAAGATTCATTCTCCAATACCGGGTTTCTATCTCGCGACCTCTGAATTCATAGTGAATCAGAATAAAGGTAGAGCATGTACTTATGAAAAGAAAAAAGAAAAAAAATAATAATAATGATATAGTGATTGTGTCCTGCCAAGTAAGTATGTTGCTGTAAATTTATATAAACTAGGAATTAATATTAAGTAGAAATTAAGATTTGTACAGCGCCCTTGAGGTGATTTTTCACAAAAACGGCGCTATACAAATTATCCAAATATTATTATTATTATTATTATTAGTCTGTGCCGAGAAAGAACTGTATGGTGGTCTATCCTCTCTGCCTACCCCTATTATTATTATTATTGTTTTCATTTTAGGGACTTTCGGGTGTACTACCTATCGAGCGAAACACTAATTATTATTTTAAAATAAGTATCTATTGTAACCCTTCCGTGTCGTACACTTTTTTAAAGGTCGTTAAAAATCTAAAAAGCACTAAATCAGTAAATCCGATATGGCCATCCTTTTAAAATGCAGTAAATTAGACAAATGTCGTATCATAAAAGTGTCAGGGGTTAAATATATTGGGGGCGTCAAAGAAACAAAAAAAACGTGTCACTTTTTTTCACTTGGCATCTGTTCGAGTGGGTACTTATGTGAAAAGAAACTGGTAAAAAATGCGGTATGCGATGGGTTAGAAATAATAATTGGCTGATTTATATAGCCCAAGGGCGCTTTACAGCAAAACTAAAACTTAATATTAACTTATTCCTAATCCTAATTGTAAGTCACTAGTTGAAATTATTATTTGTAAGCCATTAGTAATAAATCTTAAGGGTTAGCACTCAAAAATGACACTAAACGTTACTTTCTAGCATTCTAATACAAGCAATCCTACAAATGATGTATCTGAAAATGTTCTACTGGTAGTTAGAAAAATGTCTGAGGTTTCCAGTGAATACAATTTTACAACTGTGATCCTTTAAATTCTATAAAAAACATACTAAAATGTCAGTTAAAGGTGCAGTTTTGAAACCAGAAAAGGCATTTTTCAACGTTTTATCTAGAGTTCTAGAATGCTTTTCTCAATGAATTTAAAAGATTACTGTTAGAATTTGTTTGTTGTTTTTTCACTAGAAACCTCAGTCATTTTTCTAACTACCCGTATAGAATTAACAGATGAATCATTTGTAGTATTTCTTGTACTAGAAAACCAAAAAGTGTCTATTTTTGGGTGCTGACCCTTAACAATAAGTTATTACTGTTATTAGTTATAAGCTTAAGTGATAAGTTATAGGTTGGATAAATTACATATTCTTAAAAAGTATTTACTTTGTGGCTTGCCATATTTATAAATAAAACACATAAACTTTGTTTATAACCACTTTATTATTTAATATTATGTTTACCCTTCCATCATCAGGACAATATTAAAATTAACATAAAATACAAAATGCTGAGATATATATACATATTGAGGAGTTGGAATGGGAAAGAGAAGGGGTAATTGAGGGGATTATGGGAATAACCTTAGAGTATACAAGAGGTAGCCCAAGCCAAGGCAGTGAAGTCAGTTTTGGACTTGTTTTTGATGATTTTAACATGACTCGGCGCAAATAGGCGTGGCTAATACTAAGGCTACGGTATTTATACATCCATTCATATCACATATCGACATAATGTTTTTGTGTATTCGTATAGCCACTTTCTCACAGTATTTTTATCAACAAAAATATAGCATCTAACCTAAAAAACCGTTTAGTTGTGTCAAGTTTAGTGGCAAAATAAAAAATGTGGGCGGAGTCCCGCCGTTAACCAGCGAAAATAGCCAGCTTAAGATCATTACGACAGTATATAGAAGCGGTCCAAGAAATTTGTTGTCTCTTTCTCTCTCACGGTGTACGATGTAAAAACTCGGAAAAAGTGATTTATTACAATTTCGGATGGGTTGGGTAAAACAAATTAGCTATCCCTCCATATATTGTTACTTCAAGGGAATAACACAGCGGCTTACTGGAAATATATCTAGGCTAGGACTTTAAGATTAATTAATTTGATTATTCAAAATATTACATTTACTATTTAATGATTTTATAATTTCTAATGCTTCTAAGTTATCTATTTTTTTCCCTTTATTAATGAAGAATTTTAACCCCTGTATCCCTATTGAAATTATGATCAGTAGCAATGAGGTGATTGGCGAACTCAAATACATAAATCATTTGAACGGTGTATTGATATTGTGTTGTTTAATGTGTTCAAATATGTTTATTAAAAATGTCCGAATTCCACGTAGGGCGGGAACTACGAGTAATAGGCTATCCAACATCCTTTAATATATCTTTGTCTCTTTCTATCGAGTCAGTATAAAGTCAAAAATACTGACTACCCAGTTTCGCAAAAGTACCTCCCCATGCATATTCCGAGGTTCGGGTCAATCAACAACAACAAAAAACCCTTTTCAAACAAATCCCTTTGAATCAATGTGTACCCCCCAAAAGAAAAGTCCCACACATTTTCACTATTACCTTCCACAGGCATACGTACACGTACAATTCGCATGATTGAAGAGAAGCTACCAGGCACAATGTATAACGGGTAAGGGCGGGAGGGGATCGCCAAATTCCCCGGCGATAAATCAGCCCCAGCGGGCCCGGCGTGTCGCCTTTCGGACACAGGACACCCCGTCTTCTGGGGCACTCATTCACGGCTGCTAACTGCGAGCAGACTTTGGAGAGAGAGCTAATTATTTTTCCACAACCTATACAAACTTGCGATAAATCACTTTCTCCATGAGAGAGAAAGAGACAAAAAATATATTACTCCGCATCTACGCACTGTAACAATGATCTTGGCTCCTGGGACACCGCGGGACTCCGCCCACATTTTTTATTATGCCACTAAACTTGATACAACCAAACGGTTTTTCAGGTTAGATTTTGTTGATATCAATACTGTGAAAAATTGGTTATACGAATAAACAAAAACATTATGTCGATATGTGATATGAACGGATGTATAAATATCCTAGCCTTGGTCTTAGCAACGCCGAGATCCGCCGAGTCAGGTAAAAATCATCAAAAACTGACTGCACTGTCTTGGATTGATACCACTCCATATACTCTAAGCGAGCAGAGGATAACAACTGCCAGCAGATATAACCAACCAACTTACTAACCATCAAGCTGTTCCCCGCAGGATCAGGCAGATAGGATGAACCGCCACTCTGTTTCGGCACACACTCCTTGCTTCATTCATATTCATACATCTTTATTATAGTGAATACCGCACAATAGTTCCAACTGCTCCAAACCGTCTGGAGCCAGTGAGACTATGGCATCCACAATCGGGGTATGTTGTGAGGCTGAAGGTAGTGGGGAGGGAAGAAGATGGAGAAGAGGAAGGTTGGGAAGTACCTGAAGTTTACGCAGGTATTTACTTACAAAGGAAACTATGGTGTTTAATAATAATTTAACCTTTTTTGATTTATTTTAACGGTAGACAAGAAATGCCTTATCCTCACCTAAAAAAACAAAAGTAAAAAATTGCCTTAAAAATATCGAGGAATTCGGAGTAAAAGGCAGATATTTGTAATTTATTGCTTGTCTTATTAACCTTAAAAAGGCAAACACCACGGCAGATTATCACGCGTGAAAATAACACCACGCTATGTCACAAATTGTTTACTCCCATGTAAAAAATTGGGCTGCGTGTTTTTGCCATTCAAAAAATTCCTGCCTTTTTTGTGCCGTACGTAATGCTGTTAGCTACAATCACTGACGAGATAAACCGATGGAAACGTATTCTAGACGTGTCCGCGTGCCTCTAACTAACTAACTAACTAACCATCACGCCGTTTCCCCGCAGGGGTAGGCAGAGAGGACGGACCGCCATATAACTCTGTCTTGGCACACACTCCTTGCTTCATTTACATTCAAACATCGTCTCATACATACTCTTCCGTTATTCTGACTCTTCACATGACCCGATTCAAGTATTTGATTTACCATGTCTTTCTCGGGCGCCCTCGACTTCTTCTTCCATTCACTTTCGCATCATGTATTCTTTTCACACTCCTTTCTTCGTTCATTCGCTCTACATGCCCAAACCATCTAAGCGTCCCTTTCTTGATCCTATTCATTACGCTCACATCAGCCTTGCATTCTTTCCGGATATCCACATTTTTAATACGATCATACATGGTTTTATCGCACATACGTCTCAAAGATCTCATTTCCACAGCATTCAGTCTACTTTCATCCTTCCTCTGCCAGTTCCATGCCAATTTTTCTTTACTTAAATGCTATCCTAAGACTACCGGTATTTCAATGGAAGATACTCAGAGGAACTTGCGTCAATGATCCCTTCAGCTCCGGTGTATAGTCCGAAAACTCGTCAAACGCGCACTCAATATTTTTGCACGGTTGAAATTCGATACATGAGAACGGGTCGCTTCTACGATTCGTTCTTTTGTTCACCAGCTCGGCTGTGGAACGTTTTGTCAGTGTTTCCTTCCTTCTACAACATGGGTCTCTTTAAAAGCCAGATTCATTCCTTCCTGTCCTCAAAAAGACCCTCCACACAGCATACTCAAAGCTGACGTAGACCCCGAGGAAGATAATTCGTGTTTGTGTGATCAAGGCCTCCTGTGTGGAGTTAATGTAAAAAAATACATTTATTAAGTCTTTCTCAAAATTTTGATATTTTTTCTTGAACTGATAAAAAAAACTTTTATTAGCCTGTCTGGGGCCTAGGAGTTGACAGGTGTTATGTAAACCGACGACGTCAGTTTTTTTTCGGTTATTGATCATTATTCCGATGATTACCTAGAGGTTACGATAATCTTGCTTCAGAATGTTTTAAAGAAGGTAATCTTGAGTAGTTCTTATATGTTCGTGCAAACTCTTTAACCATTTATAAATATCTAATATTTCTTTTCTTGTGAATACCGATAATGTTTTTTTTTTTTTTAAATGTAAATACCGCACAAGAGTCTAAATTGTCCGGAGTCCGTAAAACTATGGAATTCCCAATCGGGGTATTTTGTGAGACTGAAGACAGTGGGGAGGGGAATAAAATAGGAAGATTAATTACGTGGCTTTTTGAATCTGGTAACCAAGCAAGGCTTAAGTAATTTCAAGCAAAGTTTCGATTCTGAATGGCGGTCTTTTACCAGGGCGATACTTAGAGTATCTACCACTCTGGAATGTGCCGCAAATATACTACGTATTATTTTATATTAATCAAATGTGAAATAGCACAAAATAATCGAATAATATTTATTTGGGCACCTCGAATTCGAACCCGCCACTGATAAATCTTAGCCAAAGATTTTAACCGCTTGACCACGGAGACTGTCAGTCAATAAATAACTACAATAATTATTAAATCATGGTGGAAATTCGTTGTCGTGATTTGATTATTTACATATATTTTACTGAAACGATTTTAAAGCTTGGTGCGGCCATCTTTAAACAGGTAAAAATCGTAGAAAGCCAAAAAAAATGCCACAGAACTTAAAAGAGACTAAATATTGAATGACTAACTAACGAACTAACCATCACGCTGTTTCCCCGCAGGGGTGGGCAGATAGGACGGACCGCCATACGACTCTGTCTTGGCACACACTCCTTGCTTCATTCACATTCATACATCGTCTCACTCTCTTGTGTTATTCTGACTTTTGACATGGCCTGATTTAAGTATTTGATTGACTTGATCGTTCCATGGCTTCCTCGGGCGTCACCGAATTCTTCTTCCATTCACTTTCGCATCTTATATTATTTTTACACTCTACATGCCCAGACCGTCTAAGCGTCCCTTTATTGATTCTATGTTTTAATTAATCCTTTTGTTCAGATTTAAATGCACCTAAATAAAATATTTCAGTTTAACATCAATAAATTTTTAAATACGAGTATATATTTGTAAATATCTTCCTCAGGGAAATGTATACAAAAATCTCATAACGACGGTAACGCTAGTGTGTCATCTTGGTATCGAAATGAAGTTTTCGGACTTGGTAAAGAAGTGGTTAAAAAAATAGTTTTTGATTACTTTGTACGGAATTATAATTAAATTCACCTGTCGTATTGAGATTCGATCCTGTATGCTTCAGATTCAAATAAAAGGCTACAACTTTAAGCACCGCTCCACGCAGGGGAATACAGAGAGGGGTGGGGAGAGGGGGGAATTGTTACTAGGGCAACCCCGACTTGTTTGATCCTATGCTTTGTCACAGGGTGTGCATTTGACCATTTTAAGGGTGATTTTTGTATATAGTGCACTTAGGCAACTTGAAAAAAGGCCGTTTGATACCTTATTTTTTTATTATTTAGAAATAATGAAATTAATTTAACTGCGTTAACTAACGTGATATGAATAGTAAGATAGGTACGTTCTAGCCACCCTTCGAAGTTTAAAATAATTAGTAACAAATTTGTGGTTCGTAATTAAAAATTTCGACCCAAAAAACGCAATTTTAGCATTGTTTTATTCTATATTTTAACATATTTAAAAATAGTTGATTTAAAAAAAATAGTTTTTCACTATAATAATCATAATTATTTACCTAAGTTGCCTTCATTCATGAAAAATCAATATAAAGAAATGAAAAAATAAGTTTGTATAAAATCACGGATATTATTTTAATATGACCGACCGGTTTCGCTTAGCCTGAGCATCATCAGGGTACAAAATTAAACTAAACAAAAAATACAAAGCGTGCGGTTATATGAACATACAGAAATAAAACTAAATATAAAATAAAATAACAGATAAATGAGGAAACAATAGAATATAATTTAAATTTAAAATAAAATATATATCTAAATCTTTGTGACCCATCTTTTATAATTCATTTTAAGTTTATTTATTTGGGAAACATATAAATTTATATTTTTTGTAGTGAATACCGCACAAGCGTCCTTGCATTCAACCGTCTGGGGCCAGTGGAACTATGGCATCCCTAATTGGGGCATGTTAAGAGGCTGAAGATGCTGGGGAGGGGAATAACATGGGAGAGAGAAAGGTCGGGAAGTACATACCTGGGTTTTCAGATCTGGTCACCAAACACGGCTCAAGCCATTTGAAGCAACGTTTTGATTTTGAATGGTTGTCGTCTTGAAGTAACAATATATGGAGGGATAGCTAATTTGTTTTACTCAACCCATCCGAAATTGTAATAAATCACTTTTTCCGAGTTTTTACATCGTACACCATGAGAGAGAAAGAGACAACAAATTTCTTGGACCGCTTCTATTTACTGTCGCAATGATCTTAAACTGGCTATCTTCGCTGGTTAACGGCGGGACTCCGCCCAAATTTTTTATTTTGCCACTAAACTTGACACAACTAAACGGTTTTTTAGGTTAGATGCTATATGTTTGTTGATAAAAATACTGTGAAAAAGTGGCTATACTAATACACAAAAACATTATGTCGATATGTGAAATGAATGGATGTATAAATACCGTAGCCTTAGTCTTAGCCACGCCCATTTGCGCCGAGTCATGTTAAAATCATTAAAAACAAATCCAAAACTGACTTCACTGCCTTGGCTTGGGCTACCTCTAGTATACTCTAAGGTTGTCGTTCACCTGGGCGATACTGAGAGTATCTACCGCTCTCAACAATCCAAAACAAAATATTGCATGAAACAGTCTTCGTTCGGGTATGTTGTGAGGTCGAAGGTAGTAGGCAGTAGAAGTAAATGGGGAAGATGAAGGTTGGGAAGTACCTGGCTATTAAATCTGGTCACCAAACACGCCTAAAACCATTTCAATCAACATTTCGATTCTGAATGGTGGTATTTCACGAGAGCGATACTTAAAGTATCTATCAATCTGGAACATATTGCAAATTTGACGGGTCGGTAGCTGAGTGGACAAACGCGTCGGATTCCCACCCGGGCGTCGTGCGTTCAATTCCTCTGCTGGCCATGTCCTCATTGCACTAGCAACATCTTCCGCTTCTTATGATGGCAGTAGGAGTTTTTCAAATATTGTCAGGTTATTCTTAACCCGGGAATGTTTGTCTTTCTTTAAAAAAAAAATAATAAAAAAAAAAATATATATATATATATTCTATACGAGTATATTGTTTAATGAATTGAATATGAAATAGCATATATTACATAAAGAAATTTTATTTACCCACGCCGGGATTTCAACCCACGACCTTTGGATTAGTACATTATTACATTACATTATACTTTATACTTTATTTTTTATTAACTCCTTGATGGGTTTTCACATAGTAATTTAACATAAGTAAGTGCATGAGTACAGTTTAAAAAGGATATACATGAAATAATACAGTAAAACGTAACATATTGAATTTATAATATAAGAGCATTTGCAATTACAAAAGCATTAATATAATATAATATAGTACTCTTCCATTAAAAGCAAAAGCTTGTGTATGGAAGAGGAGTGTGCATTAATTATTATTGATAAAAAAATGCGCTACGGTACATATTAGTATTAAAGGGATATAAAAATTCATTCATTCAATTCAGTAACCAGATTTAGTAGTCGAGTATTTGTTTTTTCTCCTCAATATAAAAGTGCAAGTATATAAAATCCACTGGGTTCACGTTCAAGTGTCAATAATAAGTTGGCACCTGAAGTAGAGCAGTGTTTGTAGAAGGTGGTAGGGAGGGGAAACGGTGCGAGGTACAGCGGTAGAATGTGTAGGAGCAGCGGATAGGAGGCAGGAGGCGGGAGCTATTGAGCCGCAGTAATCCGGGAACACGCCTCGTTACGCCATTATGATGACACTAAACACTGTCAACCCTGACGGCACGACAGCCAGGGCTGCCACTACCACTAATAAATATTATTGTTTTTTATTTTATTTTAAATTTCACACTTCATCACTAACTTATCGTCATGCCGTTTTACTCAAGGGTAGGCAGAGAGGGTGGATCGCCATACAACTCTGTCTTGTCTACATGCCACTCGTGTAAGTTGTGTAGATTCATGTAACCATCTTTTTTAAATGTCGACTCATCAGACCATTAAATTTTCTCCAAGAATCGCGGATCTTCCCGGTGTCTTTGTATCAACTCTTGGAACATAATCCCGGGGTAGTAAAGTTTGCACTCGCTGTACGTGATACGGGTGTAACTCGTTTTTTTTCAAGATTCGGTGGGCTGTACTTTTGGATACTGCTGTGCTTGCTTCGATTGCACGTACTGAAGTACTTGCGTCTTCTTCGACTGTTTGTAGTACGACGTCCTCGTAAACAACGCCATACAGATCATCCAAATATTATTATGTCTTTATCAAGCGTTTTCAAGATTCGGTGGGCTGTACTTTTGGATACTCCTGTGCTTGCTTCGATTGCACGTACTGAAGTACTTGCGTCTTCTTCGACTGCTTGTAGTACGACGTCCTCGTAAACAACGCCATACAGATTATCCAATTATTATTATTATTATTATTATTATGTCTTTAAACAACGCCAATTATTATTTATCAAGCCGGTTTATTCTACCGTTCACTTTAGCGTCGTATATTCGTCTCACACATCTTTCTTAGTTCATTCACTCCTCGTGTTCAATCAATCAAAGCGCTATTTTCTTATTCCTATTCACTACGCTTGCATCAGCCTTGCATTCTTTCCGGATATTCACATTTTTAACCTGGTCATTGATGGTTTTAGCACACATTCGCCAAAGAGATCTCATTTCTAAGGCATTCAGTCTACTTTCATCCTTCCTCTACCAAGTCCATACCTTACATAAGGGTTGGTATAAGCACCGTCCACAGTGAAGTGCTCATACCAACCCTGATGTACGGCAGTGAGGCATGGAACTGGCAGAGGAAGAATGCAAAATAGACTGAATGCTGTACAAATGAGATCCCTGAGGCGTGTGTGCGATAAAACCGAATATAACCGTGTTTAAAATGTGGATATCCGGAAACAATGGAAGAGTGATGTAAGCGGAATGAATAGGATAAAGAAAGGGACACTTAGATGGATTGGGCATGTAGAGCGGATAAACGAATAAAAGAGTGTGAAAAGAATATATAGCGCAAAAGTGAATGGTAGAAGAAGTCGGGGGCGCGCGAAAAAGACATGCACGATCAAGTGAGAAAGGGTTTTTACGACTCGTTCTTTTGTTCGACAGCTCGAATGTGGAACGATTTACTGGTCTCTGTGTTTCCTTCTTCCTTCATCATGGGCATATTTAAGTCCCAGGTTCACTGCTTCCCTTCCTCAAAAAGACCCTCCGCACAGCATCTCCAAAGATGATATAGGCCCCGAGGGAAATTATTTCCCTTAATGCAGCTAATGTAAAAGAAGTGAATCAAATACTTGAGTCAGACCATGTCCGAATAACCGAAAAGTGTGCGTGAATGTGAATCACGCAAGGAGCGTGTTCTAAGACAGAGTTGTACGGCGGTCAATCCTCTATGCCTACCCCAGCGCGGAAACTGCATGATGATTAGTTAGTTTATTCTTTTTTTTTAATTAATAATATTTCAATCTTGTGACAGCCCTGAAAAACAGTAGTAGAGCAACAAGGGCTCAAGTTAATCCCCTTTCAGCCCGTTTCTACAAATCCTTCACGAAATTTCATGCTTAATATTGTTTATCTCTCCCCAATCATCGCCCATCTCCTGCCCCATCCACTCTACAATGCGCAGCGCTATCCAGCACTAGTCATCTACTCCCGCAGTCAGAGTCCTTTATCTCCACGCCATTGTGTGAGATCCTACTCGGAATTTTATTTGCTGCTCGTCCAGAGATTATTATTATTTGGTACCATCTTGCACAAAAATGCAGACAATGGAATTAGACTTCGTTGAATAATACTCGTGACACGCTCAGTGTGAAAAATCACTGTAAATGAACTGAAAAAAATGTATTGATGATTATTAGTTAATAATAGCGTTAGGAAAAACTTCAATGTTTTGTGAATGCTTCACGAATTGCTGGTTCTTTAAAACGAACCCTTCGCAGTGAACACTTCAATTGAAGTCGAACTCGCAAAAAAGAGAATTGAATTTATCCGGTTATTTGTTCAGATCGTTTTGGAACCGGTTCCTTGATATTTTTTCGAAAAGTTCTAGCAAATCGACAAAAGTTCCTCGCCAAAACAAAAAATACGTTCCTTTAGATCGAAGTTTTTTGAAGTCGAACTTCAATTGAAGTACTACTTTATAGGCTTCGAAGTTCAACTTCGCAACTGAACTGCTGCAAATTTATTATTATTTATTATTTATTATTATTAACGCCCTAGTGGGCTTTTACAACAAATTTGTACAATGTATTGATGTTAACAGGTAAAGTATTATATGATAGTACATGATACATTAAAAAATAAAACAAAAAGTACATGCTTCTTGAAAAAATTAAAAAATTAAAGTAGTTCTTTGTAATCTAACTTCCATTGAAGTATTTGTTCAATGAAATGAAATGAGTGCAGTTTGAATTGTCGCAAAATGAAATACTTCACACTCAGAATGCTAAAATGAACTACCAACTTCAATTGAAGTATTTGTTCAATGAACAATGAAGGAAGTAGAAACTGCTGCCAAAAGAAGTAGTTCTTTGAAGTAGCTCTTTCGGAGCGGTCACAACGCTAATTAGTAATAATAATAATATTTAATATTTGGATAATTTGTATAGCGCCGTTTTTGTGAAAAATCACCTCAAGGGCGCTGTACAATCCTTGATTTCTAGTTAATATTAATTCCTAGTTCATAAAAATATACAGCAACATACTTATCTGGCAAGACACAATCACTATATAATAATAACTTTAAAAAATTCTTACAATATATTTTATTTTAGTTTTATTTTATATATATATATCAGTAAATTTTTATTATTATTATTATTATTTTTTTTTTTTTTTTTTAGGGCATGAGAGCAAATTTAAAATATAGTATATGAGAGGTATTTTAAAATTTTTTGAAGAAAGGAACAGACTTGATGAAAATCTTCTAATAAATTTAAGGAATTAGAGTCTGAAAAGTTTTCTTGGTTTGAACAGAAATTCTATTAAGCTTGTTGAATCTTGATTATGGATATGATTTACTGAAAAAAATGGGTTGTGGGTTTCTTTGAACTCTGTCGAGTCTTTTATTACTCTCAGATCATGTGGTAGTTCATTTTAGGCTTTAGGACCTGACACTCCGAAGGCGCGCTCTCCGAACTTAGTGTCTGGTGTGCGCTTTGGTTCCTTCAACCTTCCGATAGCCGTTGACATTGTCGATCTAAGGGTTGACTGTCACCAATTGGAATCTTCAGGAATACACAGTTCCCATAAATAAGCCGGAGCCATTCCGATAATTGATTTGAATACCATCCAGCAAAGCTTTAACTGATAGATTGTGATAAACGAAGGAGTACGGCTTTTTAAAAATACGTTTATAATAGTGAGACTATGGCATCCCCAATTGGGGTAAAAAATTTAAATGAGGAAAAAATTGAGGAAATTGGTAAATTGAGGAAAACAATGGATCAGATTGAATGACATTGATACAATAACAGATGGATCAGATAGACAGGAATAGGTGAAATAGAACATCAATTGATAGGAATGGATAAATTAGGACAATAATGGATTTGGTTGACAGAAATGAATAAAATGGATAAAAATGTGTCAGCTTGATAGGAATGAATAAAATTCCATTGAGATATACAATGTAAAATACAATAATAGTAGGTCATGTTGACAAAGATCAACCAAGGAAGAATTCAATGGATTCTATATATATTTTATCCATAACAGCAAATACTTTTTTTTTTAAATCTTTAAGAATAGTGAAACCGAATCATAGATTGTTTAGTTGAGAAGCGATTACGGTTAATTTTAAAATACGAACAACGGTTTTAAAAGGGTAAAAGCTCCTAAAACGAGGAATGCCCGGTGACTATTAGCACCTCCGGCACACTAAAGGTTAAACGACTTTGAGGTGATATTATACAAAAATAAAAAGAGTTTTCTAGATATTCTAAAAGTTTTTTTTTTAATTTCTTAGTTTCGGAGTCGTAAAATAAGAAAATTCAAGCATTTTTCAAATTTAACAGTACGTAATTTTTTTATTGAATATATCTCGGGAACATTTTACAAAATGAAAATTCTGAGAATTTAATAAAATAAAGGAGCCATCACGTCGGTAAAAAACTTAAGTTAAGTTAATATATTTTATCTTATAAAAATACAAAAAGTAATCTTACGCAAGTAATACAACGCCACTCTTTCAACTTTTAGGAATCCTCAATATCAGACAGTTATATCTTAAAATAGTTTTAAAAATAACCTATTCTTCAAAATCTTTAATGTATATCACACATAATAAAAATACAAGGGCCAAACAACAAGAAAGACTTTTAGTACCTAAATACAATACAGCTTTTGCACAAAGACACCATATGTACATCGCGCCTCACACTTACAACAAACTCCCACCACAGACTGTAGCCATCACCAATATGTATTCCTTTAATCAAAACATTACTAAATGGCTAATGAGTAAGGACCGTAAGGAAATTGATGACCTCCTAAAATACCACTTGAAATTCTTCACCATGACAAACTAGAACATTGTGTGACAAATATCATCATTTTTTTAAATTATTCTACTTGTACTCACTGTCACTTACCTCAGAACAGGTTCTTATGACCTAGTGAGGTAGGTTAACTAACTAACTAACCATTACGCCGTTTCACCGCAGGGGTAGGCAGAGAGGACGGACCGCCATATAACTCTGTCTTGGCACACACTCCTTGCTTCATTTACATTCGTACATCGTCTCATACATACTCTTCTGTTATTCTGACTCTTCACATGACCCATGTCTTTCTCGGACGTCCTCGACTTCTTCTTCCATTCACTTTTGCATCATATATTCTTTTCACGCTCTCATCAGCCTTGTATTCTTTCCGGATATCCACATTTTTAATACGGTCATACATGGTTTTACCGCACATACGTCTCAAAGATCTGTGAGGTAGGTAATGTAAAAAAATTATGTAAGAAACAAAAAATTGTTAAAAAAAGCTTGTGTCTCTTGAGTCGAGCCTTAATATGTAGTTTTGGCAAACATCAAGGATATTGAATATTGGTTCATCGCTAGAGAATACTAGAATTTTACTATTTGTTATCGTTCCGTCAACTTCTTTTAAACATTACTTTAAAAATATCAAAATAATTAATTAAATACCAGACTAACGCAAAGAGTGGGCGATAATAATAATAATAATAATATTTGGATAATTTGTATAGCGCCGTTTTTGTGAAAAATCACCTCAAGGGCGCTGTACAAATCTTAATTTCTACTTAATATTAGTTCTTAGTTTATATAAATATACAGCAACATACTTACCTGGCAGGTCACTTCTGGCAGGACACAATCACCGTATCATAATAACTTAAAATTTAGAATAACTTAAATTTTTTTTAAATTTAAATTTAAATTTTTTTTTAAATTTTTTTTTTCTTGATTATTATTTTTTCATTTTTAGGGCACGAGAGCAAATTTAAAATAAATTATTTTGGAGGTATTTTTAATTTTTCGTAGTGAAGAACAGATAACAGATATGTTTAGCCTTCTCCCAAATGGTAAATATATTTTAGACGGCTAAAGGGCCACTAAAGAAAAAACTTAAATTAAGGGGCCAGTTGAAAACCTCTGAATTTAATAATCCCCATCGACAATAAATAGTGTGAATTCAAATACCAATCCAACAATCGGGGATTTAAGCTTCGGGGAGGGGCCGCTGTTCATTTAGGTGTCGCCTTTTCGGGGCTCGATCCCATGCTGTTGTCACTTCTATGCCCTGTACCAGTGGCGGGGTGTGGTGACTGCAGTTTCCTTCTTCGTCGAGTATAATGACATCACAAATTGGCGGGATTTTCGTATAAAACATCGGTAATGAGACGCAGTTAATTTATTTTACACTCCGTTCCGAAGGGGGTTCCAATATAACCCCGAGCGAGAGTTAGCTAAAGTAACTAACCCCGCAGGGGTAGGCAGAGAGGACGGACCGCCATATAACTCTGTCTTGGCACACACTCCTTGCTTCATTCACATTCATACTATTTTATTATTCTGACCCTTCACATGACCCAATTAAAGTATTGGATTTACTTGATCGTGCCATGTCTTTCTCGGGCGTCCTCGACTTCTTCTTCCATTCACTGTCGCATCATACTCGTATATTATTTTCACACTACTTTCTTCGTTCATTCGATCTACATGCCTAAACCATCTAAGCGTCCCTTTCTTGATCCTATTCATTACGCTCACATCAGCCTTGCATTCTTTCCGTATATCCACATTTTTAATACGGCCATACATGGTTTTACAGCACGTACGTCACAAAGATCTCATTTCCACAGCATTCAGTCTACTTTCATCCTTCTCTGCCCGTTCCATGCCTCGCTGTCATACAACAGGGTTGGAATAAGCACTCCATTGTGGACTGCTAGCTTCGCTTCTTTGGACAATTTTTTATTTGCGTTCAGTACTCCATTAATGGAGTTTCCTGCATTCACCCTTCTTTCAATATCCTTATAAGCCTTTCCGTCTCTCGTAAACATACTTCATAAATACACAAACTTATCCACTTGTTCCAAGTATTCATCATTAAAGGTTAGCAATGACATTATAATTATATAGACACGCTGTAGCGCTCTCAAAGAAGCAAAAAAAAAACACGCTAGTTGGTGTGCTCTGTTTAGCCGATTTAGTATTAAATTGTTACGCGTCGCTTGAGGTCGTTTACTATGTCTAATCAAATTACAAAAATAAGTGCCAAAATGCCCTCGTGTGTGATGAGGAAGTGTTTCAATTACACTTTGCAGTGTAATTACTACTAAAAGCCAAGGAATAACGTTTCATTTCTAAGTACGCGCAAATAACTTATTATTTTAGACAACACAACTATCTCCATTGCTGACCAACATAATGACCTCTTCGCGTAAGCGAGTAAGCGAAGTGCTATCTCATTCTTACCAGAGCATTCCGATTCACATCTGTTTCGCTCATACACACATATTCTATGAATGTCTATCTTTTTCATTCTGACCGATATTTGAATGATGAATTTACTGGTGACGTAAGTGTGTTACTCGCCACACTTTGTGTTAATATTCTAAGGCTATAAGGTGTCTATATATTTCTAACGTCATTAAAGATAACTGACATATTATAAATATACTTCTCTCGAAGTTTTTTTTAGAGTGAATACCGCATAAGAGTCCCAACTGCTTCCAATCATCTGGAGCCAGTAGGTCTATGGCATCCCCAATTGGGATATGTTGTGAGATTGAAGGTAGCGGGGAGGGGAAGGATACGGGCAAGATGAAGGTTGGGAATTACGTGGCTGTTTAGATCTGGTCACCAAACGCGGGTAAAGCCATTTTAAGTAACGTTTCGATTCTGAATGGGGGTCTTTCATTAGGGCGATACTTAGAGTATCTACCACTCTGGACCGTTCCGCGAATATACTATATATTGTTTCATATGAATTAAATGTGCTATTTATTTATTTATTTAATTATATACGCCCTCATGGGCTTTTACATAACATATGATATAAAACATAAAATAATAGTGACATAAAAAATAACAATGATTAGCACCCAAAAACAATTAAGTTGATAGAAATATTATAATGCAAATTAACACTAGTATTTTTGAAAGAGGTATGCTATTATAGCCTTCTTGTAACTAGATTCAGTTCAGGTGCAAGTGAGTATTTAAATGGCAGTATTATAGTTATGACAAGTATTAATAAAATAAAAGTTATTTGCGCACGCCGGGTTCTAACCCGCGACCTCTGGATTCGTAGTCGAGCGTCTTACCACTCGACCACGGAGGCGGTCAAAAATAAATGAAAAATTAAAATAAATGGCTTAAAATTTTATTTCCAAGTACCGTGAAGCTGTGCTTTGGATTTAGGTTATTTTAAACATTTGGTTTTTGATATCAGTTTGTACTCTGCTAAAATCTTCATGTCACTGCATACGAGTATACGCTCTTTAGAGTAAACTACCGCTGCAGTGTGCTGCACACTGCACTGCAGTTGGGCGGTGCCCCCTACCACTGTAGGGTGTTATCCTAGAACTAACAATACCATCGCCACAATGGGATGTGACGTCAATGCACATCACACGTGGCCACAATGTGATGTAAGGACGAAGAACTGCTTTGGGCACACGGGGAAAATGGTATAACTTAAAAATCGCAAACCATAATAATGATTCTGTGTTTTTTTATCAATATTATTTATTAAGTTATTTCGATTACATGCCCAATCGTTTGATTCCGTTTTTTTATTGAAATTTTAACAATAGTTTTATATTTTATTTATAATGATTTTAACTAGCGTTGTGACGGCTTTGAAAGAACTACTTCTTTTGGCAGTAGTTCCTACTTCATTCATTGTTCACTGAACAAATACTTCAATTGAAGTTGGTAGTTCATTTTAGCGTTCATTCATTTTATTGAACAAATACTTCAACGAATATCAGACTACGAAGAACTACTTCAATTTGCAGCAGTTTAGTTGTGAAGTTAAGCTTCAAAGCCTATAAAGAAGTACTTCATTACAAGTACTTCAATTGAAGTTCCACTTCAAAGCACCTCAATTGAAGTTAGAAGGCACGTGTGTTGTTCGGGAGTTCTTATCGCCGGTTCCAGTGCTTTATACTTTCAAATCTCTACCGACTAGCATGTGTTTTTTCGACGAGGAACCAGTTCCAGTTCTTTTCGTTTTTAAATCTCACCGACTAGTACTTTTGATTTGGCGAGGAACCAGTTGCAGTTCTTTTCGTTTTCAAATCCTTATCGACTAGTACTTTTTATTTTCGTAAGGAACCGGTTCCAGTTCTTTTCACTTTCAAAGCTCTACCGACTAGTACGTGTTTTTCGGCGAGGAACCAGTCCTAGTTCTTTTCGTTTTTAAATCTCTACCGACTAGTACTTTTTTTTTAGTTCTTTTCAATTTGAAATCTCTACCGACTAATGTGTGTTTTTTTGGCGAAGAACCAGTTCTAGTTCTGTTCGTTTTCAAATCCCTACCGACTAGTACGTGTTTTTTTCGGCGAGAAACCAGTTTCAAAAAGATATGAACTAATAACCGGATAAATTCAAATCTCTTTTTTGCGAGTTCGACTTCAATTGAAGTGTTCACTGCGAAGGGTTCATTTTAAAGAACTAGCAATTCGTGAAGCATTCACAAAACAAGTTTTTCCCAACGCTAGATTTAACACTCCCGTTCCAAAGGGAGATAGCCCCGAAAGGAAAAAAAATGTGCTTCTCTTTTGATGTCGTTAAAACGCTTTAATAGGCAATATCAAATAGGGTAACTACGTCACCATTCTTTGGACCGTACGTTCGATTTTCAATTTCAGGAAAGGCTTAAAACCTGTTGCATTCTTCCTTGGAGTAAGAATATCCATGGAGAGAGAGCTAAATATTATTACCCGACCCATATAAATTTACGATAAATCACTTTCTCTTGGTTTTTTATGTCGTAAAATATGAGATAGAAAGATACAAGAAAAGTTGTCACATAATATCGCACCACTTTTAGGTATGTAAGCATATTTTTCGTCTCCGGCGACTATATGCGACATAACTCAACGGTTTTTGAGGTTATATCCTATATTTTTGTTGATACCAATACTGTGAAAAGTGGTTATACAAATAAACAAAACATCATGTCGACATGTGCTATGAATAGATATAAAAAAGTGTTTCCATGAAAACCCTAGCCACGCCCGAGTCAGGAAAAAATCAACAATCCTGACTACACTGTTTCGCAAAGCTATCCTTCCTGGTATATTATTGCTCTGAGTATTCTTCAGACTGATAAATGTGTTACCTAAGACTATGCTCGGGTATTTATACATTTTTGGGTCAGGTTTGGATAACAGTGAGACTTCCTTTTCTCCATCTCCTTCCCTCCCCACTACCTTCAACATCACAACATAGCCAAATTGGGGATGCGTTAATCAATATATATAAATATATAAATATATATATATATATATATATATATATATATATATATATATATATATATATATATATATATATATATATATATATATATATATATATATATATATATATATATATAGAGTGAATGCTGCTCGTGACTTTTTTAGTGTTCTAGAGTGCTGGAATTTTTAAAATACAACGTTATTGATATTGTTATAGCCGAAACTGATTAAAAAAAAAAAAAATTGAATGTAAATTTCTCAGTTTTGGTCTTTTATTTTAAACCCAGTTTTGGCTATAACATAAATCATATTTATTTTAAATCAGTTTCGGCTAACTAAAAGTATTTTTAAATTCTATATATATATATATATATATATATATATATATATATATATATATATATATATATATATATATATATATATAGTACATAGAGTGGTACCTATTCAAGGCAGTGTAGTCATATATTTGATGATTTTTGCCGGACTCGGCAGACCTGGGCGTGGCTAGGACTAATACTAGGGTATTTATACATCCGTTCATAGCACATGTCGACATAATGTTTTTGTTTATTCGTAAAACCACTTTTTCACAGTATTGTTATCAACAAAAATATAGCATATAACCTAAAAAACCGCTTAGTTGTGTCGAGTTTGGTCGCATATGAAAACATGTGGGCGGAGTCCCCGGAGACGCGGGAGACCAAGATCATCCTTACAGTACATAAAAGCGGTGTGTTATTTTTGCTATCTCTTTCTCTCACATGGTGTAAGACGTAAAAACCCGAAGAAGGTGATATATCTCAAGTTTGTATAGGTTGGGTTAGAATAATTATCTCTCTCTCCATACATTGTTACAAGTATATATATATATATATATATATATATATATATATATATATATATATATATATATATATATATATATATAGGAATTAATATTAGTAGAAATTAAGATTTGTACAGCGCCCTTGAGGTGATTTTCCACAAAAACGGCGCTATACAAATTATCCAAATATTATTATTTTTATTATATATAAGCGTCCTTGTGGTGATTTTAGTACGAAAACTGCGCTATAAATGTTATCCACGTCTTATTATCATTATGTGTATATGGTTAACCAGCAGTAACATAATTTATAATATTGTGGAATTAATGGCAGTGATATAATTTATTTATGTGTTCCAATAATATTGCTTGAATATTATCAAATTTGTTTAAAAAAATTATAACTCCTTTTGATTTAACACATTCAAGTTATACCACTCTTCCCCTCTACTGATAATAGCACATTTTCTCCCAATTGAACAATGTAAATCCGTCTTTACGAGGGGCGTCAAATCTCCAGGACAATGTAAGTCTCGTATTGCACTTTTAGCTATCCGGCGCACTGTTTTCTGTGTGTGAACGTGAATAGATTCAACATGTAGGACATATTACGCGCATTTAAAGTATTGTTGTACAATATTATAAAAGTACCTACTTGACATCTTTTTGAACAGGGGTGACCAATGAATAATGTTTTGAATCAGTTTTTAATTTTAACATGAAAGTTTTTAATAGGTATGTACGTTTATTTTACTTTTCGAAGGCATTGCCAGCTTAATCCTGAATCCGAAGCTGCGATACTACTTGGTGGAAGTGTCTAATTATGGATGTGGAAAGATTATTTGGAATGAAGAGAAAATGGGAAACCATTCACTCACCGATGTACTTGAAGTGGAAGTTCTTCATTCTTCTTACACACAACGAATCACAACAAAACACCACACTTAATTTAATATTACTTGAAGAACAACAACAAACCGGCGACCAAGCAAGACTTTTTTTCACAAAAATCTCTTATGTTCCGATTGTCAATTGTTTTCAAACACAGTATTGTTGAATTTAGGAAATCGAATAGAGAAATGGCGGGATAGGTAGGAACTGGATGAAAAACATGAAAGTAAGAACCTAACAAGTTATCACTTTAAAATCGAACATTAACTGGTGAAAATCAATGAAATTTAAAACTTATAGACAAGTTGTAGACCCCTTAAAGCTACGGTAATTGCCGTACTCCTTTTTAGCGAATTTTTCATGAAACTTTCACGTGATACTTGAGGTCGTATACAATATTTAAAAAAAAAATGCACAAAGTTGTTGGTCGTCAGCATAGCAATGTGTTAAGAGACCAAATGACTCGATTATTTTTGCGACGTCGTTTGTGAGGGGAATGAGGGGAAGTGGACCCGGAACGGATCCTTGGGGTACTCCTGAGGAAAGTGTTGCGAAATCGGACTGCTTGTTTCCAACCTTCATGGCTTGAAAGCGGTTATTTAGGTAGGATACCAGCCATCTCTAGTCTTTCGATGAGAGAGTCGTGATCGATCGTGTCGGGAGCGGCGCTCATGGCTGGGAGTGAGATGGGTGCTGGCTTGCCCGACTCTATGGCGGGAGCTATGTTTGACGACATACGGAGTAGTCCGGTTTCCGTTGAATGAAACCTTCTGTATTGTGCTGAACGACTTGTAGAAGGGGTGAACCAGGAACGGAACTAAACTGAACATTTTTTGAATAGCCATGTCGGTATGGGAGTAGGACTGCACTGCTTATTTGGCTTACATGAAATAATTTTTTCTGCTTCTTCCAGCGTAGTGTGTTTAAAGAAAGACATTTTTGATGTCTGTATTAGTTGGCATAGTGACTTTAGCGATTACAGTCTTAAGTCTGAATCTTTTCGTTCCAAAGTTCGGATCTTTTAGCGTTTGTTTTTCTCAAATATTCTTTTTGGGAGAGGATCCGCTCGTCCCTTAAAGTTACCGCACGAGTTTTTTCTATAAGATCTCCCTAGTTTCCGCATAAGTCTTTTCTGGTTTCGGCATTCATCGTCAAACCGGCCATCTGACTTTCGAACTTTACGTGTTTTTGACGTCATCGGAGCATATTCACTTAACAGAGATCAGAGTGCTGAATTGTATGTCCCGACAAGTTCTGTTGGTGTCTTTGTTTTCCAAATACTGGGTGTACATAATAGAGAGATCTGCAGCTCTTCCAGAAAATCGTTAAGGATAAATTGGCGCCGTTCCCTCGATATAATTGTCCTGTGTGGTACTTTGGGCGGGTTAAAATCAATATCCGTGCAAACAAGCCGATGATCCGACAGTCCTATATCATGTATATCTACTAAGAGCGGCGGGCCATTGCTCTTTGAAACACACAAATCTAATGTCCCACCAGCGACGTGAGTTGGCCCATCGACCCATTGGGAGCAGCCGAAACTGCCAAGTGTGAGTAAACTGTTTTTTTTTATTGGATTTATTCCTTCTGGTGTTCTGATTTCTTTTAATTTCCTTGTATTATGTCTGTGAATACCCACGTTGTAAATAATTTAGTAATAAGTTCGTAATAAGTTTTATTTGTATTTTTATTGTATGTGTAAATATGAATGTTTTTAATGTTAGCATCTGTTTCCTGTTAGCCAATTAAGTTTGTCGCCTGACATTTTTACTACTTTTAAAAATCTATTTTGCCATGTATAATTCTCATTCCTCTTTGTTTTTGTTGAGAATTTGAAACTTGTTCTATTATTTGTCGTTACACAAGAAAAGAATAGTTGAACAGTAATGCAAATGTGGAGCAATAATGAAAAGGTGATGAAGTAATAATAATGAAATCTTAGATGTAAGTTACTAGTTATAAGTTATACTCAGTAGTAAGTTACAAGCCATAAGTCCTTATTGTAAGTCACTAGTTGAAAATATTAGTTGTAAGCCATTAGTAATAAATCTTAACTGTAAGTTTTTAGTTATAAGCTTAAGTGATAAATTGTAGGTTAGATAAATTAATTTGTAAAGCGCCCTTGAGGTGATTTTCCCACAAAAACGGCGCTATAAAAGTAATCCATTTATTATTATTATTAAAGAAGTGTCAAAATGTAAACACTAGTAAAAGTACACGCAGATTACTTATTATTTTAAATAAAACGATCATTTCAACTTTTTCCCGAAGATTTTAAGCGCCATTAGAGAGAGTGAGATGGTGAACGTAGCAACACTTAAGTATGAGAAGGACAAACTACTGGCGGTAGGTCGTCGTATGCGGCATTCCCATTCGTTTTTGTAGGAGGTAGTATTTGATGAAACGCCGCCCGGTCCTATTCCTATTTCGTCCACACACACACACACACACACATTTTTTTTAATGTCTATTTTTGTCATACATGTTCGAATAAAGATTTTTCTGTGAACGTAAAGTGTGTTTGTTACTTGTCACATTCATACATCGTCTCATACATACTCTTCTGTTATTAGGATTCTTGACATGGCCCGACTCAAGTATTTGATTCGCTTGATCGTGCCATGTCTTCCTCGGGCGCCCTCGACCTTTTCTTCCATTCACTTTCGTATACTATATTCATGTCGAATATTATTTTTCACTCCTTTCGCTCTACATGCCCAACCATCTAGAGTCCCTTTTTAAAACAATTCATTACGTATCCTTGCTGGATATCCACATTTTTAACACGGTCACACATGGTTTTACAGCACACGCGCCTCAGGAATCACATTTCTACAGCATTCAGTCTACCTTCATCCTTCCTCTGCCAGTTCCATAAGTAAGGCGCGCTTTTGTTCGGGGATGTAGAATAAAATATAATCACTTTACTTGATTTAAGTATAATATATTAAGCCTTTAACTGAAAATATTTAAGTACCCCACGGCAGTGCGATCTGAATAGGAATGCGTGAGATGAAATAGGTCGAGGGCAGAATAGAGAATCTTGTAATGGTCAAGTTAAAGATCATAGTCCAACATGTGGTCTATGGGATAATGCATGTTCAAAAGGATTTTAGAAATCGATCTTTACAATACAATTTTGACCGGTCAGTAGCTGAGTGGAGAACGCGTCGGATTCCCACCCGGGCGTCGTGCGTTCAATTCCTCTGCTGGCTAAGTCCTCCATAATTGCACAAGCAACATCTTCCGCTTTTTATGATGGCAGTAGGAGTTTTTCAAATATTGTCAGGTTATTCGTAACCAGGGAATGTTTGTCTTACTTTAAAAATAAAAATAAATTAATAGACAGAAATTTCATTAAAGGAAGCAATTAAGAAATACAAAAGGACATTGATATGAATGGTAAGTGACAGGGGGTAAATTTCACATGGGCGCAATGACGTTACATAAATATAGACACGTTGTAGCGCTCTCAAAGTGGCAAGAAATAATCACGCTAGTTGGTGTGATCGGTGTTCAAGCCGATTTAGTACTAAACGGTCACGCGTCGCTTGAGGTCGTTTCAAGCAAGTATGGAACGCGGTCCGAACTTCGGATCTGTTTCGTTCATACACCTATATTCTAGGAATGTCTATCATTGTCATACAAGACCGATATTTGAATGATGAATTTACTGGTAACGTGTGTGTTTTGCTTGCCACATTTTGTGTTAATATTCTAAGGCTATAACGTGTCTATATATGTAACGTCATTGCATGGGCGCAACTGTGTGGGCATTACACATGCCTCACTGCCATACACCAGGGAGAAGTATATTCAAACTATTTCAGTAATCTTTATCTAAGATATCGCCCAAAGCTTTCGTTCGGGGTTACATTAGTACCCCTCCTTTGGAATGGGAGTGTTAATGGATGTTATATTGATTAACACTTTACTTATCTTTGGACTTCCAATTATTATCATTTTTTTAGTTGCTGGAAGTCTCTTGAAAAATTAACTGTACTGACATCTATGTAACGTGATAATAATTACTACAGCTACCTGCTCACACTTGGTTTAAATCCTTGCTAAAAAAAAGGTTTGTTTTCGCCCCGTCAAATTATTTAGTATTTTTTAGTACGTTTGAATATTTCAAACAAAATGTAGAAATTAAAAAAAAAAAAACCACCAAAATTTTCTACTGAAACCCTTTTTACAATATTCAATGTACCTACAGATAATACATATAAAAAATATTCAATTATACAAATTTATAAAGAAAAACAGCTAAAAAATTTACAACTTAATATGTCTGCTAGATATCAGAATAACATTAAAATCCCAAAATTTAACACTAAGCATTCTCAAAACAGGAATAACTTACTTATATATTCATGAATTTCAGCTTAAATTGAAAAATTACATCAAACAACTTTAATAGTCTTTAATAATTGTTATTGTTATTATAATTTTTCTATTTTATTTTTCTTCTTATTCCACAACATTGGTGTCATCATTACATACTAATATTTATTATTATAACTAATTTTACACAAATACTTTTATTTTTACTTTTACTTCTATTTTTCTCTGCTGTATTAACTAAACACTATTTTATTATTTTAGCGTAAATTCCCTCACCAAACACAAGAACCTTGTTCTTTATGGTGAGGAACAGCTTATATGCTTATTTTGAAATACACTGTGCAAAAATTGTAACAATTACCTTAAATATTATTGTAAAAAAAAAAATCTTATTTAAAAAAATAAATAATAATAATAATGTAAAAACTAACTAATTAACTAACCATTACACCGTTTCCCCGCATGGGTATGCAGAGAGGATGGACCGCCATACAACTCTGTCTTGGCACACAATTCTTGCTTCATTCACATTCATACATCGTCTCATACATACTTTTCTGTTATTCTGACTCCTCGAATGCTGTGGAAATGAGCGTCTTAAGAATGTGGATATCCGGAAAGAATGTAAGGCTGATGTAAGCGTAATGAATAGGATCAAGAAAGGAACGCTTAGATGGTTTGGGCAAGTAGAGGGAATGAATGAAGAAAGGAATGTGAAAAGAATATATGATGCGAAAGTGAATGGAAGAAGAAGTCGAGGACGCTCGAGAAAGACATGGCACCGTCAAGTAAATCAAATACTCGAGTCGGGTCATGTGAAGAGTTAGAATAACAGAAGAGTATGTATGTGACGATGTATGAATGTGAATGAAGCAAGGAGTGTATGCCGAGACAGAGTTATATTACGGTCTGCCCTCTCTGCCTACCCCTGCGGAGAAACGGCGTGATGGTCAGGTAGTTAGCATTGTTCTAAATTCTTCCACAGTGCAAGCTAACAGATGTAAATGTCAGATTTAAATTCACGCGCGTAAAAGCTTGGAATGCGCGCGAAAAGTATTGATTTTAACAACAGAAATTGCAATATGGCGTAACAAAGGGACAACACAGCTCGAAACCCAAACAAGCCTTGACGCAAGCGATTCTCGCCGATTTTTCTATAGTGTTACCGCTATATAAGGGGGGATTTTTCATTGAAGCGTGCAGACGTCATGCCTGTAGCGCCGCGACACGATTTTAATCGCCGTTCGGTGCAATATCTCGATTGTATGGGTCATTTTCGCTTGCAGGCGTGGCGATTTGGTCGTACGCGTCGAAATTTTCAGTTGTCGTGTAGTTTTTCCCTGTGGGTGTAGGAACATCGATGATTTTTTAGAATTTTATCATATCTATTATAAGGAACATTAAAGTGGCGTAACATCCGACCATTTCCGACGTTTATTTATTAGGGAGATGTGTATACAATAAAACGGCAAAATAATACAAAAAACTTCCACTAAAGTGTTATTTGTGTCAATTTTAGCTTAGAATTTCTTTAGGGCTTGCGCCTTTAGTTACAAAATATGTTTTTTTCGAAAGAAATTACTGCTATGTGTATCTCGAGGATGATTCTATTCGGTAAGTTCAATTATTTGACTTAAAGGCTTTACAATTTAATGAAATATCACACATTTAGTCTAAAAATCAATTTTCATCCTTAAAGAGCAACGTTTTCACAAACCTGATTTGTTATTTTTGTTTTTTCCTAAGCTTATCATTAAAAATAATAAATTCGCGTTTTTTTGTTAATACAAGCATGAATTCGAACTGTAATTCTGTAAAATTTTATAAAAATTACATTCAACAAGAAATTGATAAGTATTTTATTGTCAAAATGGAAGTCCTGTCAAAAATATTTATAATCTCTGTTACCACCCTTAATAAAAATAATTTTACACTTAAATACTGTCGAAGATTAAGATCTAATTCAAATGCAAAATTTATTTTAAAATTAAGGCATGTTGTTTTTTTATGATAGCCATGTACATCGGAAACACCTTTAAAATGAGATTGAATTATTCATCTTTCAATTTTGATTGAATATGTGGGTTAAACTGAGGCTCGCAGTTTATAATGGAACTCTGATACCAACTCCTAAGAATGACCGTGAGGCAAAGAAGAAACAGATGAAATTAAATATCTAATGCGTATATGCTGACGGAATATGTTCAGTGTGAGGTTTGCAGTTCACAATAGAGTTATGATACCAACTCTTATATGTATGGCAGTGAGACATGCAACTGGCAGAGGAAGAATGAACATAGATTGATCCCGGTAGAAATCAGATTCTTGAGGCGTATGTGTTCACTAAAAGCAATTTTTATGAGGCTAGCAGTCTACAACGGAGTTTTGATACCGACTTTTATGTGTGACAGTGAGACAATATGGAAGTGGTAGTAAAAATATGAATGTAGAATTAACGTTGTCAAAATGAGATCAATGAGCCGTATGTGTTAATAGCATGTCATTGCGAGGTTAGCAGTTCACAATGGAGTTCTGATACCAACTTGTTAGGTAGTGAGGGATGGAACTGACAGAGGAATGATGATTGTTGACCGAATGCAGTAGAAATGAGATTCCTGAGGCGTAGAAGGTTGCCCTGATGATGGTTATAACCTCCCGTAAGAGAGTGTCATCAAAAGTTGAAAAGCGACAGATCTAAAGAGCCATATTTTATAAAAAAAATATTCTCCATAGTTAACTCAATCCATCTCTGAATTGTTACTGACTGCATGCAGTGTGAGGGCTGAAGATTGATTGTTGATGAAAGACAACCTCTGTTGTTGGAGGGAGTATCTAAATAGGGATAAATAGGGACTCCGCAAAGCATTTGCGTGTTGCTAACCAATAAGCAATTATATTCTTTAATATTATTATGAAAACTTCTTTTGTACCGAAGACGCCTGCGTGCAGGCAATCTGCACTACATCAAACTAATATCAATAATGAATTTCTTCTTTCCAAGTTCCATTCGGGAATTAACTTGGAGTAAGCATACATGGAGTGGTGCCTTTGCGAAACAGTGTAGCCAGGTCGGTTGACTTTATACTGACTCGATAGAAACAGACAAAGACATGTAAAAGGATGTCGGATTGCCTATTAGTTACCGCCCACAAGGAATTCGGACATTTTTAATAAACATATTTGAACACATTAAACAACACAATATCAATACACCATCAAAATGATTTATAAAGTCAAAAACACTAATAACAGAAGGTTTACCTAAATGATGATGGAAGCTTTTTGTTGATCTTATGTCTTTATATCATTAAAAGGTCGCGGGTTCAAACCCGGCTTACGCCAATAACTTTTATTTAATAAATATGTGTCAACATATTTAATTCATATAAAATAATATCTAGTTTATTTGCGGCACGTTCCAGAGTGGTAGATACTCCAAGTATCACCCTGGTGAAAGACCAACATTCAGAATCGTAACGTTGTTTGAAATGGCTTCAGCCGCTCCCAACCTTCCTCTTTCACATCTCATTCCCCTCCCCACTACCTTCAGCCTCACAACATACCCCAATTGAGGATGCCATAGTCTTACTGCCTCCAGACGGTTGGGAGCAGTTTTTTTTCAAATATATTTTTTTATAGTTAATACTGCACAAGAGTCCCAACTGCTCCCAACCGTTTGGAGCCAGTGGGATTATGGCATCCCCAACTGGGGTATGTTATGAGGCTGAAGGTAGTGGGGAGGGGAAGGAGATGGGGAAGAGAAAGGTTGGGACTCTTGTGCAATATATAATTAAATTCCATCAGAAATAACTACAATAGACAATATTCGTCAATTCAAAAAAGGATTTAAAAAAAATGTTTTCCAAAACCATTAATGTTGGTATATTGTATGTTCATTTTGTTGTAACCCACATATATATTTTTTAAATTTTAAGTTTACAAAGAAAAATATGTTTGAAAAAAATCATGTCTGCTAATACATTAAATCTTTTACATTAGAACACACAATGATGTGATCTAACTTAAGATTAATAAACAAATAGTATTCACTTTAAAAAAGTGTAAGGAGCTTGAAAATGAAATTTTGAGTTTTGAGAAAACTTGTTACTTTTTGATTTATGACGTTTTCTTTCCAGCCCAGCGTGATATCGAATTTCTATTTGTAATTTGTACCGAGTAGGTTAAGTGTGGCGGCTGCTATCGAGTTATATTTGGACGCTGGTAACAATACCATTCCTGAAATGACTGCAAATCAGACGTAAATAAGTTGACCGTTCTAAATTCAGTTCTAATACCATTTGGCATTTACGTCTGGATAGGATTTCTCAGAATAAAGAGTCACGAAGTTGTAAAAAAAACCTAATGAGGTTTTTACAAAAGTGCGATTTGCAGCTAACTAGCCATCATGCCGTTTCGCCGCAGGGGTAGGCAGAGAGGACGGACCGCCGAACAACTCTGTCTTGGTCACACACTCCTTGCTTCGTTCACATTCATACAATAATATAATAAATAAAATAATAATAATCATTAAAATAACTGAATATAATAACTAACTAACTAACCATCACGCCGTTTCTCAAGAAAGCAGGGGTAGGCAGAGAGGACGGACCGCCGTACAACTCTGTTTTGGTCACACACTCCTTGCTTTGTTCACATTCATACATCGTCTCATACATACTCGTCTGTTATTTTGACTCTTCACGTGGCCCGATTCAAGTATTTGATTCACTTGATCATGCCATGTCTTCCTCGAGCGTCCCTGACTTCACTTTCGCGTCGAATATTATTATCACACTCCTTTCTTCGTTCATTCGCTCTACATGCTATAACCATCTAAGCGTCCCTTTCTCGATCCTATTCATTATGCTTACACCAGCCTTGCATTCTTTCCGTATTTTTGCCACGGTCATACACGGTTTAACCGCACATACGTCTCGGGGATCTCATTTCCACAGCATTCGGTCTACTTCCATCCTTCCTCTGCCAGTTCCATGCCTCACTGCCATACATCAGGGTTGGTATAAGCACTCCATTGTGGACTGCTAGCTTCGCAGCAGCGCAATTTGCAGCAAACATTAAAACACAATACATATTCTGACAGCCTGCGGGGTCGTGTGGTAAGACGATCGACTACAAATGCAGAGATCGCGGGTTCGAACTCGTTTAGCGCAAATAAATTGTATTAAATTAAAATTTGTCATAACACATTTGATTGATATTAAATAATACAAAGTGTGTTTGCGGCACGTTCTAGAGTGGTAGATACTTTAAATATCGCCCTGGTAAAATACCACCATTCAGACTCGAAACATTGCTTGAAATGGCTTTAACCGTGTGTGGCAACTAGATCTGAATATCTAGGTGCTTCTTAAACTTCCCCTTTCCCATGTCCTTCCCCTCCCCACTACCTTCAGCCTCACAACATACCCCAATTAGGGATGCCATAGTCTCACTGGCTCCAGACGGTTGGGAGCAGTTGAGACTCTTGTGCGGCATTCAATTTTTAAAAAAAAAGATCCGAATAGGTGTTTCTTAACCTTCCTCTTCTCTCCTCCTTTTTCTCCTCACTCCTTTTAACCCCACAACGTACCCCAAATGAGAATGCCATAGACCTACTGGCTCCAGACAGTCTGAACTCTTGTCCGGTATTTAGATTAAAAAAACGATAACTGTAATAAACTCAAGAAACTACAGTTTCCATATTGGGTAATATAAAACAAATAATTTATGTTTATAATATTGTCACTGGAAAGGCAAAAGGGCTTAAGCGATATTTTGGTCAAAAACAAGTTAAATATGCAGTTTTGATCTGTTTTTTTTTCTGCTTCGAATGCTCTGACTCTCGTTTGATTCTGAAGACTTTTGTGGCCCTTCAGCCATAGACGTAAAATACAAGACACGTCATATTCATACAAATTGAACGATAAATTTGGCACGCTCTGGTATCTGTTTGAAAACATATAAACGCATGAAAAGGATAGCCATACCAAGCAGAATATGTGTGTATGAATGACATAGCCATATAAACGTCCCGCGTTACATTCTCCGCGTTACAAGCCTTCTCTTCGCTAACGAACTTACGAGTGAAGTAGCATGCGACGTACTCGTGTACTGTCGCTAGGTTGTCTTCCACACACTTGTGTATTTCTGCATTCGCTATCTCACTTATACCATTTGTATGTGAATAATTGTATTAATTGAAATAATAAGTGATTTGTGTGTACTTCGCATGAAAAGAAACTCCATCAGATTTGTTTTTTGTTCCCGAATGATTTTTACACTTGTCAAAAGCGCAGGAAGGCATTTTATCTCAGAAAAGAGCTTACAGCGATGCGTTTGTGGCAGCTGGTGACAGCTTGTTTGTCAAACGAATGTTTGTGCGAGACTAAACGCGGTGAATCTCAGATATGTTACGTTGGCTTAGTTTCGCGCAGTCACGCGCGTTGTCTCAGTAACGTATCTACATTATTTAATCCATCTAAGCCTTCAGCCATCTCAAATATATTTACCATTTGGGAGAAGGCTTGACTCAAGCGAAACAAGTTTGAGACTTTTTGTAACTCAGTGAGAGCATTGAGTCAGCTGAGATAATTATTTTTTTTTTCAAAATTTAATCAGGTACTGAAGACGTATGAATTTTATTGTAAAACAAAAAAACTTTGAAGTACTCTTTTGTAAACTTCCCAAAATGGCGCTTCAGCCCTTTTGCCTTTCCGGCGACGATATCGTAAATGTATATATTCTACTTTAAGTCCTAAATTTGCATGGGTTGACCTCTGCAAAGCTTCAAACTTCGAGCATAGCATCCGCGTAGTTTTTGGCGCGTCGGCCGCAATGCCAGCGGAGTCAAATCATAATAATTTCATTAATATTCCTGAAATTCACACGTCTAGCCTTCATAAAATACCCCAACTTTCAAAACTAGAAGCTTAATGATCTACAGGTTTTTGTAGCGTGATCAAACACCATTAACATCTATGGAAATATATTAAGGTAGTACCCAGAAGCGAACAGCCACCCTTGTAATTCTGAAAGAAAAAGCGCATGAAACTGAACTGTTATATTCATGCTATAAAATTTTAGTTCCATATTATTTTGTTCTAGGCAAATATATTAATACTTTTTTAGTATGATACTTAACTCTGTGCTGCTTACAACTGGGTGAATAAACTTTGTGAGCACGCACGAGCGTGAACTTTTCAAATTCAGGACCGATGTTAGCTGAAATTATCATATTTAAAAATACCTTAACAAATCCCTAACTACCTTTTTTATTTTTTTTATAGTTTAAATGTCGGCAGCTAAAAAGGTTTCGGTAGCCCAATTGGCAGACACGTCACTGCCAGATAGAGTAGAGGTTCCGAGTTTAGGTCTCGATCGCGACCTAATTATTTTTACTTTCTGTCTCACATTTTGTTGAAATTTATTGATATTATTTCAATGTACATAACAGTAAATTATTTGTTGGTTTTTTGTGCCGCCTGTACAGATAAGTGTGTGAATCTGAATATTCTCTAGACGGTTGGGAGCAGTTGAGACTCTTGTGCGGTATTCACTTTAAAAAAAGGCAATGTTTCAATTCTGAATGTTGGTCCTTCACCAGGGCGATACTAAGAATATCTACGACTCTAAAACCAACCTATAATGTATTTCAGCAGACATTATTCTACGTTTGAAATGGGTGGGTTAAAGCAACTAATATTTTTCCTTGGCAATACAAGTTACGTCTATATCAGAGTTTCCCAAAAATTTTTGTCCCGTAGACCACTTGGCGATTTTTTCTGTTTTGTATAGACCCCCTGCTTTCCTAATATTGATTTTTTTTAGCGTTGGGAAAAACTTCAAAGTTTTGTGAACGCCTCAGGAACTGCTAGTTCTTTGAAATCCCTTCGCGGTGAACAATTCAATTGAAGTCGAACTCGCCAAAATTAGTACTAGTCGGTAGAGATCTCAAATCGAAAAGTGCTAGCAAATCAACAAAATTTTCCCTCCGAAAAAAAAGCACTAGTCGGTGAAGATTTGAAATCGAAAAGTACTAGCAAATCAACAAAAGCTCCTCCCCAAAAGAGTACAAATCGAAAAAAGATGAAACTGAGGAAAAACCAGTTCCTCGTCAAATCTTTGTAGTTCTTTGGTTCTTTGTAGTCTTTGAAGTTGAACTTCCATTGAAGTACTTAGAATAAAGTACTTCATTGAAGTCCGATTACAATTGAAATATATCAACTGCCGCAAAATGAAGAAGTTCTTTGAAGTTTGCGGGAAGGCTGTATTTTGGTAACGGCCTGCCTAAATGGAATCCACTCTCGTGGACCCCCATTTACGTCTCATGCACCCCCATTTTTTTTTTTCATTGACGTGGACCCCTTACAGGTCGGAATCGACCCCTGAGGGTCGATATAGACCACTTTGGGAATGACTGGTCTATATGGTAACAACTAGTTAAATATAACTAAATTCATTGAAAATGTATGCAATAGTCAATATGCAACTTTTCGATTCTAACTGGTGGTCTTTCACCAGGGCGACACTTGGAGTATATACCACTCTGGAATGTGCCGCAAATAAACATAAATCAAATTAAATTTATTTAAGTAAATCCAGTTTTCAAACCTGCCACTTCTGGCTCTGGAGCTAAGGATCTTAGCCGGTCGGCCACGGAGGTAGTCAAATACAAAATCGCGAACATTTATCAAATATTATTTTCTCGTTGTTATATTAGGTTAGGTAATTTAGTGTGAAGCGCACTTGAGGTGAACTTTCACAAAACTGCGCTATATAAATTCACTGTTATTATTATTATAGTGGCGTTATGGGTTTCTCTATCAGAGTCAGAATATATATGGAGGGGGAGCTAAACATTTTTACCCAACCTATACAAATTTACGATAAATTACTTTCCCCGCGTTTTACGTCGTAAACCGTGAGAGAGAAAGAGACAAGACAAGTTCTCACACAATATAGCTCCGTTTTTAGGAATGTAAGCATGTTCTCCGTCTCCCGCGTCTCCGGCGACTCCGCCCACTACGTTTTTTTCTGCGACATAACAAGACAGAATTCAACGTTTTTTTAGGTTATATCCTACATTTTTGTTTATAACAATACTCTGAAAAAGTGGTTGTACAAATAAACAAAAACATTATGTCGACATGTGCTATGAATGGATGTATAAATACCCTAGCCCTAGCCACGCCTGAGTCAGGCAAAAATCATCAATTACAGCTCACACAAATTAATCTGTAAATAATTTCCTTTGCGAGTACGGCGTCCGTGGTCGAGTGGTAAAACACTCGACTACGAATCCAAAGGTCGTGGGTTCAAACCCGGCGTGCGCAAATAAATTTAATTTAATTATTATGTGTCATAAAATATTTAATTTGTGTAAAATAGTATGAAGTATGTTTGCGACACGGTCCAGAGTGGTAGACACTCCAAGCATCTCCCTGGTGAAAGACCACCATTCAGAATCGGAACATAGCTTGAAATGGCTTTAGCCGTATTTGGTGACGAGATCTGAATAGCTGGATGTATAAATACCCTACCGCTAGCGCTAACCACGTCTCAGTCAGGCAAAAATCATCAATACTTTGAGGTTTCTCCCGATAACGCACCAATAATTTCACGAACCGGATCGACGTTCCGGTTAGCTGCGAGCTTAGAGTAACAATATATAGAGACCTAACTTTGCGAAATTTTGACGCTACTTTTTGACCAAGCATTGACCAAAGGAGGTATGACGTATATGCTTCCAGCCAATCGGATGCGAAGAAAACCGTAAAGATAAACATTATTCCGTCTTTATCTGTTAGCGAACAATTTTGAGTTGCTACATGAGAAAGAAAGAGACATGGATACGTTCAGATGTTGGACTAATCAGGGAATCCCCATTCATACAAATTTACGTCAGAATCCCGTATATCTATCGAAGTAAAACATATTGGGAATGCATTCAAACTCATTTTAAACGGGAGTTTATTATGTCGAAACAAATAATGCAAAGATTGACTAAATATTGGTGTAGGTAACTAGTTGTTTTGTAGGTTAGCATGTAAAATATTTGAGGTCAAACTAAAAAATACGAATTCTTGGATAAATACCTGTGGAAACTGATTTTTTTGGTCCTTTGTTACTTCAGTTGAAACAACCAACAACTGCACATATAGTCATATAGTTTTTTTTTTAATATTGCACTAAATTCACTTAAGTAATTATATATTTTAAGCTTTTTTGTCTGTCAATTCGACT